>WOGR01001937.1:0-18562 GCA_015342045.1 Leptinotarsa lineolata | reverse complement strand
TGACAAACAAGACAGGTCCGTATTTAAAAAAAAAGTTGATGGCCATGTTGACACGAAACGTTTTATCGAATATTTATTATTACATCGTCATAGTTCACTTTGAATACAATAACATTTTCTTTTTCCATTTTTTGATATTCTCTGAAATAACAATTCCATTCGAAAAAAACGAAAATCAGCATTTTTGGTTTTCCACGTATAACTCGAGAAGGGCGAGAGTCCCTGTAAATTTTCTTCGATCACTGTATTGTTCCCGATGACAGTTACCTTTTTTCCCATTCAATCGTCTTCGTATCTGTTACAGTTTAGAATATAGCAATGTTACCACATGATAAAAGAAACGGCCTGTATATTCCAGCTCATATCATTGTCTACTTGAGTGCCTTAAAATTTGGTATTATTCTTTAAAGTTAGGAGTTTATTATCCATTTTCAGATTTGTAATTCTGTCTCTCTGATGGCGCATAGTGAATTGTATGCATATTTTATTGAAGTTCATCAATAAATGCTTTTTTACACCATGTAAATAATTGCTCCAAGACCAAATTTGCTTTGATTTGGAGTTCAATGTAAGCATCTCTTATTCTTTCCATGAGTACTCGAACAGATTGCGTTGTGTAATGTATACTTTAGATTTTATTGTCATATGTGTGATCAAAAATATTGAATCTACAGTGTCGTTGAACAATACAATCCAATAATACTTTGAATTATTCTTACATACTACCCTGTTTATTTTATAACCTAATGGTGTGATAGTATCTTACAAAATTACCCTATAGATTTTTCTTATTTTCGGGCCCCTCAGACGCACGGGCCCTTTCCTGTAGCAACTGCCATGTGGAGGCCCTGCTTTAGACCCATTAATGGAAGAATCGTCATCAAATAATTGGATATACTCTTTGAAAGACATTTTTTGTGTGGATGTCAATGCTTCTTACTGTTTTTGGGGTGTATATCTTTCCACAGTCTGAGAAATAAACAAGGTTAAATCAGTAATAAAGTAATATACACCCATAAAAACAATAAGATGAATATATTCATTCTAAAGATCTACCTTGTTGCCATTAACGTTCGTTTTTTATTTGACTACACACTAATATAAGTAAATGCCCAGTTTATTGTCTGTGGAGATATCTTCCCCTTTATATTGAAACATTACCTTAGAAAACAAAAATATATTTTGGTATTCTAAAATTGATACAACTAGCTATACAACCGAAAGGAGAAGAGAGCCTAGGCAGCTGGACTATTTTGTTGTTGGTAAGCTAGTGACCAATAGTAACCTCCCAACTTTGTCAATTGTTCGTGAGTTCCCATCTGTAAAACACGACATTGATTACTCATGCACTGATTCAACCTTACTACGTACCTCCACAATTTTCCCCTTATTCAAAACCACGATCAAATCTGCATTTTTTATTGTAGATAACCTATGAGCAATCACAATGACAGTCCTTCCACTTCTAGCTCTTTCCAAAGCAACCTGGACTATTTTCTCAGATTCAGTATCCAAAGCACTGAAAGGTAAATACACTGTTATTGTAATAAATTCACTATTTTTAGATAGTACCTTGTCGCCTCGTCCAACAGTAAAACTGACGGATTCTTCAAAAGAGCTCGAGCTATCGCAATTCTCTGTTTCTGACCACCGGACAGTGTTACTCCTCTTTCCCCGACAAGAGTGTTATATCCACGAGGAAAATTAGAAACAAAATCGTCAGCGTTTGCAAGAGAGGCTGCTTCTCTTACCTGGAATATAAAACATAATTTCTTCAAGTTCAAATGATCAATAATTAATATATACAAAATGTTAGTGAATAAGTGCGAAACACTTAAGGGAGTGATTCTGCATAAAAATATAATGACAGTTTTCTATATAACTTTTTTCGGCAAATACATCGTTTTCCGAGATACGGAGTGTCGAATTTCGTACTATTTATGTATTGCTGTGAAACCGGTCAAGATATGCAAATGGAACTTGGTGGGCGTTGAAAGGTAGGTATTGCGTATTTAGTGACATGCAATTGAGAATTTCATGTTCACCATTGGCGTGAATACGGGTAATGACCTAAATGTTTTTAAGAAAAAAAATGATACACCACTGAGATATTCCAAACTAAAAATCATTTTTTAATTCCTCCTTCAAACAATAAGTGGAGTGAAGTGAAAACGACAGTGCTTTTGATCGCTGTTTGAATTATCTGAGTTGAAGTGGTTAAAATTCATCATAAAATTTCGTTTTTTGTTGTGTGAGGTCTGCTAAATATATCTCCAAGTTCAGTGGATTACATAATTCTTTCGTTTTTGCCTGCAAATACTGTCAATTGTGGATAATAGTTACTCATCAATTGGTTTACTGTGTAGAAATAGCTATTAAAACCTACAAAAAGTGTCAACTGATGAGAACTCAACATATGTGAAACGTTCGTTAGTCCAGATATCGGCGAGAGTCCAGATATCGGCGAGAAGTCGGTGGCCTGCGATAGCTGTCATATCATCTTACACGCGACGGAACAATGTACAAGCCTAAGTGCTTCTGAACTACGAGCTGTTGCAATTCAGAAGAGAACCTTGTTCTACTTATGTTACGATTGCCGTCAGGCATTCAAAAGTGTGCCCAAGATTTCAAGAGAAACTGAAAACCTCAGGTCCGAAGTTACCATACTAAAAGCTAGAATTGATAAGTTGAAGAACGAAAAGAGCAAGAGTTTTCAGTTATGGATAACATCATAAATGAGCTGCATGAACGTCAAAAAAGATCAAATAATTTATTGATTTTTAATCTACCCGAATTATCAACTACATCCGAAGATATTAACCAAGTAAAATCACCATTATCTGGAATCAATGACGGCTCGGTAAACGTTAATGACACAAAAATCCTACGTTTTGGGAAGACGAACAAAAACGGTCATCGACCAACTGAAGTTGTTTTTTTTCTGCTCGTGAGGTGCATGAAATCCTAAGAAACAAGTATTTTTCCAACCTGCCAGAAAAAGCAACTTGACTCAGTCAAAAATGAACTTATGGTGCGTCAACAGACTGGCGAGCAGAATTTGTCTATTAAATACTTTAACAATACACTGAAAATGATTTTAAAAAACTGAAACCGGACAGCCCTTGGTTTTATTACCAAAACGTTAGAGGTCTTAGAACTGAACTGACTGACCTCAGCATGACATTTTTTTTATACAATGCATGAATGTTCAAATATGTTAATTCAAATATAGAAAACATACCTCTTCGTCTGTAGCACTGGGTTTCCCATATCGAATATTTTCCATGATTGATGTCCCAAACAGTATAGGTTCTTGACTAATCAAACCTAGCGCTCTCTTTCTCAACCACGAAGGGTCCAAATTTTTAATATTGTTTCCATCTAATGTAATAGATCCTTCGTTGACATCGTAAAATCTAAGTTGATAAGAAGATATTTAAAGTATTAGATATAACTCAACAGTACCCTAAAATGATAATAATGATATTCATTTAGTTCTAGGGAAATATAAAATTATATCATATTAAAAATAACACAATTACAAAAACGCAAATTTGTTCTGGTTCATCAATACTGTACATCAAGAGATGTTTCTAATATGTTTTGGTGAAGAGTAAACGGTAAGTTATGGAAAGATGTGGATATCTATATTGTTTGTTTTTTCATGTGCTGTGCTAGCTAATGTTCAATGAATTCATATGTCATTATTTTTAGGGTTGAAAAAATTGGTTTATAGCTTGACTCCCACTTAGCTTTCATAACGTTTCTTACTGTTGCCTCTTCATGAAATTAATTCGAGCTTCTATCCCAGGACAACACTCCATAAATATATTGTACATATGATATCTTCTCGATTCAGTCTTCAGACACGTTTTGACCTCTGTTAGATAGAGTATTGGTACATGGGATGTTTCTTCCCCGCTTGGGGCTCTGCTCATGATATGGAGCTATTACTAGATTACTACTTTTTCTAAGATGAAGGTTTCATACATGCAGCGGAGCCGCGTTGAAATTAATCGAGTCCCAGGAACGTTGCTGTCTAGGTCGGATCTTTCCTGCACTGATGACAGATAGGTAATACCTCGAAACCGATCTGTAAGTGATGCACTCAATAAATTTCAGTATGGTCCTGCTGCTGGACGAACGAGAAACATCAGCGAGACCAACCTCTGTGAGGTATCTTGCATAAATGTCTGTCAGATATAATTCGAAATCCAGCATAGTATTAGCCGGGGAAGTAGTTGTTTTCCGACAGGCATTCACCAGAATCCACTGTGTGATTGGTGGAGATGAATGTTTTGAAATTTCATTTTGAAATATTTATTTTCTTGCACATATATATCTCTCCTAGGTACAGTATTCAGACACGTTTTGATCTCCCCGCTTGGGGCTTTGGTCACGAGATGAAGCTGTTACTAGTTAACAATCTACAGAAAAACAATGAGAAACACTTTAGCTTCTCAACCAAAATGGAAATCTTTTCAGCTCTGGCATGTTGCTGACAAAAAAGGCACTAACACATCAAAAAGGAACAAATGAATGAAAGAATTTGTTATTGCAAAGTTTCTCTCATCATGAACAGCAAGATATATCGAAAATAAATAGATTAAACGTTCTGAATTGATTTTCCACTAGTAATCCTTCAAGTCTATCCAAAAAATATATTTCTTCATTGATACTTTATTTTTGTTTCAGACTACACCAACACATAAACAATCCCAACATTATCAAGTTAGGTAGCGGATGTTTATTAGGTTGGAACTACAAAATTATGTACAGGTATTATAGTAATTTCACAAATAATGAAGCATCTCACAATTGTTCTGTCTTTGTATATAGACTATATACAAAGGTTCTGTTTTTGGATATCTTGGGAAAATATTTCCCTTTGAACTACGTCAGTAGAGATTCTTAACAATATACAGTACGATTCAATGAAATGATTTGTAAAAATCATTCTAACTAAACGTTTAAGCAAAACATCATCAATGTAATGTAAATTTATTGGATATTTGTTTCTTCGAAGGTATCATACTACAGAAATTTTCAAAAACAAATATAAAATATGAATGAACACTTGAAGTAATTCCTAATAAACAGTGTAATTACCTTTCAAGAAGAGCAACAATAGTGGACTTGCCATTACCAGACGCACCTACAATGGCTATAGTTTTACCAGATGGTACCGTCAGATTGAAATCTTGAAGAATGACCTGAAAATGTATATCTAAGTTTTGACATACCTCATATGGTTACACATGATAATATTTATTCATTTACCGACATTTCAGAAAAATATTTCATCATAATCAAAAACTATACAGATACATTATACCATATGTGCTGTTGAAGACCAGGTTCATGGTGTATTTAGATAGATAGATAGTATTGTAAACATATATATAGTAAATAATGAATAAATATGTATTTAGGTAATTACTCATATCCATATTTGAGTTGTGTAGAAATATGGTATTAATAATGAAATATTTCCTTCTCCCAGCTGGTGGTGCTTTGCTCCACTCACTCATTTGCATCTTTTCAATAAGAACCTTTATCCAGATCGATATTTCTAAAAAATTATTCGCTAGACAGTAATTACGGACGATCTTCCTATTGAACTCCACGCTCTGGCAATATGATGTTTTCAACGAATACGAAATAAGATGGTTGATGAGGGCATTGAAATATAAAAGCTTTAACTGGATAACTTTATCTAGGACAACGTAAATTTCAGTTTACTATGTTGGGGGCGATTCAAAAATTTAATTTCGAGAAAAAATTTCTCCGTTCATTTCCATTTTCATTTACATAACGGTTGGCAGCTTGAGACAGCTTCACAACCTCCAGAGGTCTCAAAACCATTTTGGAATGGATGATAAAAATTATTCCAGCTTTTTTCAATAGCACCATATTTTTCCATCACACCAGAAAGTGGCACCAAATACAACAGGACTAATTTCATCATTTACCCTACCTGATAAAAATGCAGGTACAAAAGGCTGTAAGCGACAATAGGCATTTCATTCTGAAAAAACCGGCACTGTAATTTATAATATCTTGTAAATGAGACAATAGCTTGTAGAACTTCATTTTCATTAAAGATCAGATAGTTCTTTGAAGGATGAACAAACGTTTACAACAATAGCAATTCCGTTGGTAAATTATTATCATTTCAATACTCACTTGCTCTTTTCTAGTTGGGTAGGCAAAGCTGACATTCTTAAACACTATATCCCCTTTCAACAACTTTTCGGGGATTATCTCTCCTCCTTTCAACGCCATGGTCGGTTCCAAATTGATGAACTGCAAAAAATCATTTAATTATATTATATTTTGTTCTGTATCATTCAGTGTTACCTCAAAAATTCTAGCACCAGCTGCTATACCTCGAACCACTGAGCCAAACAACAGTGATATTTGACCTAAAGAACGCTGTATTGTCTGTGATGCCATCAGGTAGGCCATGACTTCACCGGCAGACAATTTATTCGTTGACAAAAGATAGCCGCCCATATATAATGTCGACAAAACCATACTGAAATGAAAATAATGAGAAGTTTTAGTTCAATGATACTCATTTACGTAACCACTTGGGTTACGTCATCATTTTGTGTAATGTGTTATGCAGAGTGAAATAAAGCACAAGCGCTTCCTTCCGCATTCAGCACAAGACTATTTCTTTATTTTACTGACAAATAGACAAATAATAGACAAGCACAAATAATTGATTGTTAAGCACTCGAGGTACATACATTCAATTTTGCTGGTATCATTTATCAACATCAAGCGTGATTTCTGCAAGATTTCTATAAGAAGGGTGACGTCTTCTGTAATAAAGGGCTGCAAAAAAGCCTCATATTCTAGTTTACCCAAAAAAAACTAAAAAACGGATGATAACACATATTTATCCTTGAATGACTTCAGTAAATAACGAAGAGAAGGCCAATATGTGACTTCACTTGAGGAAAATGTGGTTAAATCAGTTATGATTAGACTGCTGTAACAATTTTGAAAAGTTATATGCTTAAATTATTTGAAAAAAAAATGTAATATTATAAATAGAAAACTCGGTAATAGTATTTTTGTGAAATTGAATGGGGAATATTTTTTTGGAGAGATACATTTTTAGGAAAAAAGTTTTAGGCTTTCCATATTTATACAAAATAATGTGGCAAACTCGGAAGAAAGAAAAAAAGCAAGTTCCAAGTAAACTCTTTACAAATATGTGTAGATTATGCATAGAAATTTATGCATAGATACAAACTTCTTTCACTTGAACATTCAATCACACAAAAGAAAACATTCTTTCGAAACAACTACTTTCATAAAAACATTTTCATGGAAAAATTTTATGTTAGAGAAGGTACTAGTGAGGGGAAATGTCAAAGAACGACTGTCAGTTACTTGACACCAGAAGTTAAAATGAAAGAGCCGTCAAGTGTTTAATGGCAAACACGTAGTGAACTGAAAAGGTTAAATATATATTCAATTTATTGTGCAAGAAAGTCTATTAACTGTGAGGCCAAGAGAAATATAGAACCGTTTTATTGTGAATGTTTTCATTAGATATTTTTTAAAATTGCATATGTTCACTTCGCCTAATAAAAATCACAAGAAAGGAAATCCACTCTCATGGGTTTTTATTTTTTAATGAATTGTGAAAGTTATAGAAAAAAAATTATTTCAGGAAAAACTTTTGGCAAAAGAAATTATCTAACTTCAATAAAAACTCTTGGAAAATATGTGTAGATCATGCATAGAGAAGGTAATTATAATATGAAAAACTCTGGAGCAGCAGCAAAGTTGATGAAATTACTTCAGAGATAAACAAAAACTGTGAAAGCACTATACTCATAGCAAATTTTGTCAACCGACAATACAATTCAAGTACTTTTGAAAACAATTTCTTATGAGTGTTCACAGAAAAGTCGATTTTTCAATTTGTTGAAAGATATTTCAACAAATTGTTTACTGATTTCAATTGGATGTCTGTCGCATTAGTACTATGGACAAATTTCATTAACAATTCAATTTATATATCACTAAATATGAACGAATGAAATGATACCTAATATTTTACTGACTAGTCACTGCATAAAAATTGCCACTGTAGCAACTGTACCCGTTTATGAACATATTGGTTCCCGCTTGAAATAATCCGATTCCAAATCCCAAGCTTTGATTGAGCTCCATCGCCTGTTGAGCCTCGCTGGTAAATAACTCTTGCTCTTGGTCCTCCATTGCAAAAGCTCGTACAGTTCGTATGTTAGACACAGCTTCTTCAGCAACTGCAGTTGATTTTTCCACCTAAAAATGACAGATGTCCATGAAGTTAACAAAGAATTTCTGCTAGCCAAAAGCAGAAGTAACCAGACAAAAAAATTCTGAAATAATGAAGTTATAACAATAAATGGGGTTGAAAAATAATTTCCCTTTAGAGCTAAGGGTATCCCAGAGAAAGAGAAAAATGGTGGCAAACAAGGTCACTAATGAAAATGCATTAAAAATAACCTGCGGATAATAATTTAGTTCACAAATTAGTTTATACTCATAAATCTACATCATGTCAAAAAATGTCGTATAGGTAGTTGTTTGAAGGCAACTTTGCCACGACAACTCAGCTGCTTTAAACCGTAAGCTGCAACTCGGTTCTAAATTATCCTAATTTTTCGAGTGTGTTATTTTTTGGATTTCTCAACATGGTAGCTGTACACTGCTTGACTGAAGGGTATTTAAGAGTAAGTCACAATGTGTTAGAATTACTTGTAACTGTGTACCTAAAAGTACACAGTTACAAGTTGAACACGAAGGTGAAGATTTCGATACCATTCAACAAGGCACTGCTTGTCCGCCTACTATGAAAATCTATCTGTGGAAAATTTTGTAGAATCTCATTTCGCAAGTATCAGATCAGGGTAATTTTCGAAAAAATTTTTAGTTTTTTTCTAAATTTGATTCATTCAATTTTTATCATGAGATTTTTGAAAATAATTGGTATCATACGAAGGTGAAAAGATTACATTGAAAAATTCTTAGATATTCTCAATAATAAAGACTGGTACACCATACTCAAAAGAGATCCCACATCGACTATACAACAGAAAGCAAACATATTATTTTCTGATATGAAAAAAGCAAAGATATGTGACAAAACTGTCAAGAAATATATGATATATAGTTCAGTAATATCCAAATATAAGGGATTAATATAAAAACAAAAAAATCATAGTTTAACTCGGACCAACAATTTTTTTATTGATGCTCCAAATATTAAAATTTCAGAATTAATAACAAATTTTCTGTCAAGGGTATAAAACTTTGAAAAAGAATACCACTCATTCCACTCCAGACTCATTCAAGTTTGCTTGTTTTGTTAATGAAAAATCCATTCCAGTGGGTTATAATTGGATAGGATCTAAACATGTGAAAATCTCACAAAGTGTTTTTTGAATACGTTAGTTATTGATTTTCATCAAGTATCGGCCAATTCCATCATATATCTTATGGAACTATTGAGTACTATTCTTTTCTCAATATTAGACTTTTTTAGGGTGTTAACTGCATCGACTGCTTATGTCATTATCTCCTGTTCTGGGTGGGCAATATCAACAAATCGCCGAAAAAATATTTGTGCAATTGAAAATTTCAAAACTCTACTTCAGATTTTGAAAAATTAAATATTTAATAGAATATACCGTGCTATAATTGTAATTAGAATCATATTGGAACGAAATCCAGAATAATGCCAGGTAGAATAACCTTACAGATTGAATAAGAATTCTTGTGCATTAACACAACATTCTCTTGAAATATATGATGGAATTGGCCGATACTTAATGAAAATCTATAACTAACGTATTCAAGAAACACTTTATTGTGAGATTTTCACTAAACAGTTTTACAAAAACGCAACACGTGTTTCGCCATACAATATAATAGCTTCTTCTGGCGTGTCTTCACTACCTAACTTACTTATTCTACATAAACAATGCTTTATATAATTTTAAAATTTGAAGTACCAACATTCCAAGTACCTGAAATATACCTGGTCATCTGATATTTCATACGTACCTATGTTTGTAATGAACTACCTGATCTTATGTATCAGTTTCCACATTTGAAAACATAACGGCGAGTTAGTTATTTAATTCTAATTGGTCGTTCAGTAAAATACCTGAATTCTTGAATCTATTGATTTCTTAACATTCTCAAAGATTGAGTTTCAAACTTTTCCCTTCTAAATGTAACACGTCGTATTCATGATTGAACTCATGTCCTTCTGCTAAAAGATGGTTTGCAAGTGTGGAATTGGTCTTTTTATCTACAAAACTACTTCTATTCTCTTCAATTCTTTGGGAAAATGTTCTCCCTGTGTGGCCAATATACAGTTTTGGGCAGGAGCCACAAGTCAACTTATATACCCTTGATCTATCCTTCAACAAAGTTTTGTCTTTATTGTTATTAATAAATTTACTTAGACTATTATTCTTTCTGTAAGCTACGTTCACGCATTCTTTTTTTCAAAAAACCGGCAATATTATTGGTGGGTTCACCCAAATATGACAATGTCCTATAACTGACGTTATCGCATCTTGAATTTGGGTAGATCTGGCCTATGGCTTGCTTTTGTAGTTTTTTGTAAAGAATGGAGTCTATATCAACCTTATTACCGTTGTTGATCGCGATTTGTTTTATCAAACTCAGCTCTCTCTGGGAATTACTCTCAGACAATGGAACATACAATAGTCTGTGAAGCATACTATTGAATGCAGCTACTTTATGCTGGTAAGGATGTCATATATGTTATGACGCCCCTTGATTCTTGTGGTGATTCGTGAAATTTAAAGTATACTTTGAACAATCGCAGTCAGGGATAGAATAAGAGGTGTGTGCAACGAAATTACCCTAGAAACATGTCTTTAAACAGAATTCATTATTGTCAGGAAGAATGGTGAATATTTCAAAAATTCATTGGAATAAACTGGTGTAAGTATTGATTTTTTTTTTGATATTTTCATTAGTATTCAGATTTGTTGAAATTAATATAAAACCGCTAAATACTCCGGAACTGCTGTCCGATTTAGAGTTGAAAATATCCTTACAATGACGAATGGTACCACACCACATTGATATTTTGTTCCGTTCAAATTTATGAGGGCTAAATCCTTTACTTCTTCTGAAAGTATACTTTCAATTTAAACCGGGATGCTTTTTTCCATCAATTCTTTTATTTCTTTATGAACGCGGTCCGACAAAAAAAATCGGCGTGTCTTTTCGGCTCCGGGCATAGTTAGTTTCACCGAAGTACCGTTCCGGCGATGAGTTTTTTCTCGAAGATTTAGTCCTGAAAGTGCACCGATGTAGACCCGTCCTGCCCATAAGAAAAGGACGAATGCGTATTCATGAGGCGTTAATGTTATTATTGAGGTCGCGTCATGGATTCGGGCCGCGTTTGAAGTTACCATACAGGGTGTATCGATGATCCGGCACGAGACGTGCTCGGGTTTCTCTGTTAGCGTTCTGTTGTTTGGACAAATATTTTGGGCCATTCAAATTCGAGTCCTTTCATGGGAATTTCGTTAACGGTAAGGGATAGAGAGTCGGTTGAATTGTGGAGAAATTGTCAATTTTTGGTAACTATTGAGTGATATCACTTTGGGTGTTTTGGTACTAGAGATATCCGGGTGTACCTTTTTGATTTTTGCCATTGTAACTTTCATTGTAGCAACAGAATTTGATCATATAATTTTTATACAGTGTGTCGTGAAACTTGGGGTACCTTAAACTTTGAAATATTGAATACGGATCTGTATAGTTGCAGTAATCGATATTTATTGTGCGCACTTTAAGTGTCGGCGTTATTAAACGCCAAAAAAATAATACAGAAAATAGAACTGCCTGCCAGCTAGTCCCCATGGACTCTAGAATTGGCGGTTCGTGTTGGATACTTGTTACTAACCGAGTTTTATGATTGGCTGAAAAGTCATAAAATTAAATTTGAAGTCATGTTACGGTGACGAATAGAAATCGGTGAATGCAAGTATGGTTATCGTCCGTCGTCTCATGAATTTTCAGTTCGGCAACTGATCGCGATGTGAGTATTCGAATTCGATATTGGCACAGTTATAATTACTAGAAATTTTTGTTATCTGTTCAAAATGTGGCGTCCTTGGACAAGTACTAATAGTAATAACGAGTGTGATAACGTAGACTTTTTCCAGTGTAGTGATTCCAATAGCAATGGTGAACAATGCTAAAAATAGATACCAGTGAATAAGATTCGGATGCATTTGAATATTGAAACACAGAGTATGTTTCAATGTATATAAAAATCTACATCTCAAGTTTGGTTTCGAGGAAAACAAACTATTACAATCAACATCAGATTCGACCAAAATTCCTTGCTTAACTGTACGTAAAATAGTCAAAAATAAACATTATGAACGCAAGACGCGATGTGATACAGGATTACCAAAACATTCAGATGTTCATCTAATAAAATCATTGAAAAAAACAATATACGACTGTTACAATAGCAGTGAGATTCCTACAATTGAAATCATGAGGAAGAAATTGAATACATTCGGCCATAACGTGAGCTGCTGTTACAAAAATCTTCAGAATTGCATGAAGAAATTGGATTTAGATTCAAAACAAACGTCACGTTACGGAAAGCAGACGAATAGTGGAATTGCGTAACAAATACTTAGAACGAATGACTAAATATAGACAAGAACAACGGTGCATTTTCTATTTGGACGAAACTTGGTATGACACTCACGCCACAGTTACGAAAGGGTGGACTGATGGTTCGAGAATGTGTACGATTAACATGCCTGCAAACAAAGGATTGCGACTAATGATTGTGCATTGCGGAGGAAGTAAAGGATGGGTTCCGGATTCTTTGAAATTATGTGGAAAAAATTTGACTGCAAAGTTGACTATCATAAGAACGTGGAAGCTAATATTTTCGAGGGATGGTTTGAAAACACATTGATCCCAAATTTGGATGCGAATAATGTAATAGTTCTTGACAACGCATCCTATCATTTCCGACAGCTCATCAAAGTACCGAATAAAAATTCGAGGAAAGATGAAAAACAAAATTTTTTAATGCATAAGAATTTATATTTTGAAGATTACAATACCAAAAACCAACTACTTGAAGTTTTACAGACAAAAACATTTGAAAAAGTGTATGCCCTTGAGAGTATTGCTGAAAAGTATGGACACACAATTGACGCCATTAACAAAAATTCATTTTATGATTTATTACATTGTATATTTGTTTAAATCAATTTCTTCAAAACACAAAACTGATTGTTTACAATATTTTATATTATGTGTGTGTATGACTCAATATTGAAGATAAACTGGTAGATTCCTTTACTATCAAGTAAATTATTTGGTTTGCACAAATTACTGATTCATCCATTACAATTAAATTTGTTCTCTTATATGAAAGATTCATTATAAAACAAAGAACTTATAAGTATAAGTGAAGCATTGGCTGTTGGATTGACGTATATATGAATTTCATATTTGCAATTTTTTTGTTTTCTAGAATATTCTCACAAGTGTAGGTTTTTTGAAGTTGATGTATCAGCAAATGTGCTGAAGGGCCAAGATTGATGGTTTACTAAATCAAAAGTTTTAAGTATTAATTATGAGCAAAATACTGTTGATCTTCAGGACCATTTTATATATTCAATAGTAAATTGTTACCTAAATAAACAGTTGGGACAACCAAAGAATACAGGTGTGTCATCAATAAAACATTTGATACAACACAAACTTATAGCATCCTTTTTTTATACAAGTGAAAACAGAAGACAAAACAGTTAACGTTTATATGCTGTTGATGCCACCTTGCACTTAGTGTATTGAAGAGAAACAACTATACAAACTGAGTCGACGGCAATTTGATGAGGTTTTACTTTGACTGTTCAAATTATTTAACATAACATAGGCGTTCAGCCTATTCCCAAAAAGGGCAAAAAAACCTTCCAAATTACTATAGACCAGTCGCTTTGCTATCAGTCATATCAAAAATCATGGAGAAAGCCGAAAACCACCATATTCTTAAATATTTGGAAGGCTTTAAAATCTTGAGTGATCATCAATATGGCTTTCGGAAACAAAGATCAACAGGCGACCTTCTATCGTATGCCACCCATATTTGGAATAACGCAATCGAGAATCATGGAGAGTCAAGAGCTGTTGCATTTGCACATTTCTGAGATCTTTGACCATGTGCGGCATAAGGGTTTGCTGGCCAAACTTCGATGCTATGGCTTGTCGGATCATTTTTTGTATGGCTCTCAAGTTCCTTGCAAGTGGCCGTCGATGAATATCTCTCAAATACTTTCACCATCAATGCTGGTATTTTCCAGGAATCGATATTGTCTCGAAACCTCTTTTTATTGTACATAAACGACTCATTGGAAAAAACAAAGAATCCAATATATTGCTTTGCTGACGATAGCACACTTGTCTCGTCATTCCATTTGGATACCAGAAAATCGATTGCGGATGCATATCTTCACCGGCAGCAGGAGGTTGCATATCTTAATGAAGATCTAGAAGTGATTTCGAATAGGGATAATATTAACTAGGTTCAATTCAATGCCACGAAAACCCAGGAACTGGTTTTCTTCAAAAAAATGGATGCGTCTGAACCGGATGCAATAATGTCAAGACAGACAATTCCACTTTCTGCTTCGATAAGTTTGTTGGGTGTCAAAATAGACACTGATATGTCTGGGTACAATCATGTTGCTGAAATTGCAAGGACTGCTTCTCAAAAGTTTGGAACACTATTCCGAACCAGAAATCTGTACACACCTCAGCAACTTTTGATGCTTCATAAAACTTCAGTATTGGAGTATTGCTCTCATGTATGGAGCTCCGCCCATACATGAGAGCATAACCATATACCCATGATTTGTTACCAGATACGTCCCTTTTGAGCAAATCTGGATCGCAGTTGACGTTATTCAAAAATTTCTGAGCGATGCCCGTGTGACGGATGGCATGGTATGAGCCAACCCATATGCCGACATTCTCAGTAACTCCATAACAATTTTCTTCAATTTCTCAACAATTTTATTGATTGTAGATATGCTGGGGCGTCCAGGACAAGCGTCGTCATTCATATCTTCTCAACCTTCTGTAAAAAGCTTGTACCACGTCTAAACATTTTTATGACTCGGAGTATATAATCACCGTATGCAACTGTCTATATTTTAAGTGTTTTTGAGCACTCATTTCCAGTTTTCACAAAAAATATGCAAATTCTTTGATATTTTTTTGATAGCAGAAAATTTGAACACGAAAAACACTTCTAACTTTTAAATTTCCTAAAAGAACAATTTGTTCAGACCAGTCTCAACACCGACAGGTGTCAGTGCAGGATACTTCACTGAAGTTATTCCTGCATATGCTGTTGGCTATAAAATATGAGGAATTTGGCAAAATTCGGATATGCGGTTGGTTACTTCGTTCTCAGGCAGATGGGGCGATGACAAACTTGCTTTCGTTTGTACGCTTCTACCTAGTTCGATGAATGATATATTCTGACAGGAATTCGATTTTTAATCATCGGAAATCATCAACTTTAGACCATAGACACTGCCTGGCACTGACGAATGGCCAAACAGCCCGAAGTCGGTCTGCAAGTGTGTTCCAATGATTGAATCGATTCCGTTTAGTTTTAGCGCCAACAGCGTATGCAGGAATAACTTCAGTGAAGTATGCTGTACTGACACCTGTCGGATATAATCCAACGTCCGTCGTGGTATTATCCAGTTTTCTGGTGTTCCTGTCTCATTTGGACGTCCACTGCGTTCTGCATCATCGGTGTTTCTACGACCACGTTTGAAATCAGCAAACTAGCGTTTAACTTTTATTTCTGTTATTTCTAAAGGAGCGGACTCATAACACTTTGAAAGCCATTGCTTTGCTTAAACGGTATTTTCTCATCAAGAAGCAGTGTAAAATTAAAACACTCGCGCCATCTATCTGTTAGGACCTAGACTCTTCCGTCCATGTAGTGTATGAGATTTTTCATTAAATATGACAAGAAATCATGGCATGAAATCAAAATTTATGTTACATCCCATATATTTATGTGGATCAACTATAATATTTTTATGAGAAATGGAATTTTTCTATGTTTTTTAACACTTTTATTCGTAACTAAAGTTACTGCAGTTTCGTCCTATAAGGACATTTTCAAACTTTTACATCCATTTCTCATTTTTCATGATGATCTCTTACCACGTAGTGGCTACATCCATCAATTTATTATATTTTTTAGCTTTATCTAATTATACTATGCACCGAGGAGGGCGGTCTATTTTGCATCATCAATTTAGGGTTGGGGTCAAAGTTGAATTGCGAACATAGCGGAAAACATCAAAATTGCAACGGAAATTGCTTCGGTATCCTTGATCTAGATATCCATCCAGAGGACGGACAAATTTAATTAAATCGATAAAAGCTGCTCTTGATTCTTGAAGGCTTCTAGGAATTTGCATTAATCAGTTTTCAGTTTCTGTTGAACTTCATGGGGACGGATCCGAATTTGGACTGTTTTCTTTCAATTTGGATTATGGAAATTTCGTGATTGAAAAACATTTTCTTTTTCAAGTGGCGGAATGAAAAAGACAATGAAAATATTTGGATTTATACTACTTCATCTTGATACAAGATGGAATTGTAGAAACCCATAAACTTTCTTTCCCAAAAATTAATCACTCCTAAAAATATAACCCTTTCAAATTTGAACAATGAAAATAATAATGGATTGTTTATTCAATAAAATAGCTTGCAAACATTTGAATTGAATGTTGTGAAATGAATTTGAAATTATTGTTCTAAAATATTATTCACAAATTGCATATCTGATCAGAAGATTATTGAAAATATCTGTGTTTTTGCTAATAATAGTAAGAATTAGACAAAACTATTTATGTATGGATGGAGCAAACTTCGAAAAATTATAGAAATTTCGATCTATACTATATTGATAGAAGATAAATTTCCAATATCATCACCAACCTCTAGTAATTTCTGATGAAAACGGCACCTTGTTGAATATTGTTGAATAGTTATTCAAACTAGGAATTTCTAATATACTTATGATGAATGTGTACAAATTGTTAATATTATCTATAATATATTTGAATCCATCAATTATTATGGTTACTATTTATGGAATCACTGTTTTTAACAATATGTTAAAAAATATTCGAAAATACGTGTATGAAAAAGCATATAGATGTGTGAGTATAAATTTGAAAGTATTTTGAAAGTTAGAAAGAAAAGAAAATGAAGTTGAAAGAAAGAAAAATAAATCTAATATTCAGTGACCTTATATGTTTTTTCAGTTGATTTTTGGAACTACCGATAGTGACCGAGCAATGTCTTGAGAAACTTCGTTGAAATCTTTCAATCCCCTGAAAAATAATGATTTCATAGAATTTTTGGTTTTGTTTCATGAAATTCATTGTGAGTTCTTGTATCATAACGGTGAATTTGATTATTATAAGTAATAAAAGAATCGAAGTAACTTGGTAATAAATTGTGATTTTATAAATGAACATTGACACATAAAATATTCTTTGCGTTACACTATACCAATACATAATACTTAGCATAATTTGAATGGGGGAATATCTATTACTCATCAGAATTATTCGCATTCCTCGATTTTGTAATTTTTGTAACTTTCGTTTGTTGTTTTTGTCGAAGAGATATAGAAGATCAGAACAGTAATAGAAATGAGGCTGTATATTGATTCTATATGAAGTTATCTTTAAAAATAAGGACACTTGGGATGATATTCTAGAAAAAAAAAGTTTTTTCCAAATTTTTACAAGTATAATCGTTATGAGCGTTCAGTGTTAGTGATTCATGTATTATGGAACCTAAGTATTCAAATTCAGTTACCCATTCAATCTTGTCATTATCAATGCTATAGTGTAAGGACTCGTAGTCCACAAATTTCACTTTATGATTGTTAGTGAGGATCATTGCTTTGGTTTTTTTATATTCAATTCAAGTTTATTAATTCTTAGATACATTTCATATTTTTGTAATACTTGATTCATTCGAGTTATTGTTTCGTTAAGATCGTTACCTTAACATGCAACCAATATGTCATCCGCGAGTAAATTCAGAAAGTCATTACCTTGCACATAATTGAGATAATTCAAATATATTATAAATAGCAGTGGTCCTAGTACGCTGCTTTGAGGTACACCAAAATTAATAATGATTTCATTTGAATGAGAGTTGCCTATTTTTAGTTCTTTTAAATCTATTAGTGAGATATTCTTTGACCAATTCAATACTTTACTTTGAATGCCATAATATTTCAATTTATAAAATAAAATTTCTCTGTCGATGGTCTCAAACGCTCTTTTGAAGTCGAGAAACACTGCCACTACACATAATCAAGTACCTGCTTCCATGTCGATATTGTTTACTGTATTAAGGAGCTCCTAAGTTGTTATTTTTTATGTCTACTTTTTATAAACTTGACTTTTACTCTTTT
>WOGR01001936.1:0-18563 GCA_015342045.1 Leptinotarsa lineolata | reverse complement strand
GGAACGTTCTGCATTCACTGTCGATTTTTCGCTTCTTTTCCATACTAACAAATTACACATAAAAACAATAAGTCAAATCAAAATACTTTTATTGACGGGTGTTACTTTATTTCACAATAGACAGTTTCGCTTCTTTCGCCTTTCCTACGCAGATTAACTCGCAGTTGCGCCGCTAGCCTTTTTATATGCAATTATTACTGCCATCTCGAGGTGATCGAAATACACTAGCTAGAACCAGAACTTTCTCGAACCAACGCGGTAATTCCAAATATTTAATTACGACTAATGCCACCTAGCGGGTAGCTGAAAAAGATAGTACATAGTACCACTACTCGCCACTAGATGTCGTTGAGTGTCACAATACACAATAATAATTGAAATGCAAAAAAAGCATAAGTTTGCTCAGGTCACCTACTTTGCGACTATCCTAGTCTAAAAATATAGTTAAGGGCAGAAATTGGCCCTTGGAACGAACTGAAAAAATCATTATGGCCCAAAGGCTTTAAAGTTTGAAGACCCCTGGTCGAGATAATAGAAAGGTGTTTTTAAATTCACCTATAAAGTGAAAAATCTGAAACAAGTTAAAATAGATGATATTTCTATGATCGGTTGATTGTTTCCTTATGTGAGCAAACTGATGAACTCTTGCTGTTCAACTACTAATTCAGAAAGAAAATTTTTCAACACTTGAAAAATTTCATGGCTGAACAATTTCATCTTAGGTAAGTACTGGTTGAAATTTTTGAAGATTTCGAACACTTTCAACTATTGTACTTTATCGGGGAAAATATGAACCATCAATAAGGACTTTAGAAAACCTTGAAATCATTGAAACAGCTATATCAATTTGGAAATGATATGATAAATTGTGCGACTCATATCATATTTAGTATCTGCACCCGGCTACGCACGGGTGCTGTGTTACGTTTATTTTTCGCATATATATCAATCACCTATTTTATAGTAATAATCTGTAATTATCTCCATGACCGTTAATAATCCTGGGGTAGAACACCCTTTAGTTTCTGCCTGAATGACTTCGTTGCTAGCTAGCATACTATTTTCGGTAAATGGATAAGTAATCTAGTCACTGCTGGATGGCGTGGGCAGTTCCTCAGATTGAATTAATGAGGAGGTGAGCGCGCACATCTAGCTAGGATGGACTGGAAGGGGAACTTTCGATAGTGAAAATGAAAAAGTTTTGCTTTTCTTCGACGAGAAACGTGATTTTGGTATGCAACAGGTGATGAAGTACTGAGGTTGATTTTGTATTGTATCTTCTGGAATTGGATTCTAGGATTTCACTTCGTCTGTATAAGTTTGGGCAAGTTGTCGGCATTCGAGTCGTATAGTTTTAGTGACGACACTTGTTGGTTAAGGTGACTGCCCATCCAGCTCAGCTGGGATCATTTTGCATATCACGTTTGGATAATCGTATTGACCATTTTATTTTTCTCAGAGGACTTATTTTGTTGTCAAAGCCGCGAAGAGAAAAAAACTCTGCCCTTCTCGAAGGGTACTAGTATCTTAGTACAGGGCTCAAAATATAGACTTTGTGGCCCAGTAAGGTCATTCCGGCCCTCAACACAGGAGCCGTATTGTGAAGCAGAGGTAGGATCCACTGGCGGTGCCAACCACCTCTTTCCCCGCAAGTACCATTACTACTGTTTACTCCTGGTATTCAATTATTATTTTCAACTTATCCGGCTATGACCATACCTTGAGAATAGTTTTTTGTGCATTTTTGCGTTTTGAGACCCTCAGTGAGTCATTGTTTCATCTGAAGTATTTGGGAATTGTGAATTTAAAGAAATTATTATATAAGGAACTCGCTTAATAATTCATTTACTTATTTTTTTACTATTGGTATATGTATATATGTGTACAGGCTAGGGTCTCTTGTGACCTGTCGAACACTTCTATTAAAGCCTCGCCCTAACCAAGTAATTTAAGGTTTGTTTTAAAAGGGTGGACCCTGTAAACGTGATATGGCCATACCATAGTAACCTCCCCTTGACTATAAATTCATCGCATTTTGTCATTCAGATATTGCCATTTATTCCATCCTGAATGTTCCTGATCGCTTCCTCATATTATAGTTACTGTCTATCCTTATGTAAGCAGGTTTTTCGTGGCGATGAGCGTATAAATAAACAGTATCGGTGGCCTGTAGATATTTTGATTTCACTAGATTTACCTACCCATTGAATTTATGGATACTAGACATCATTGTGTTCCACTATTTCTAGGTTTCGCAAGTGGATCGTTACAAAAAGGCACTGAATGGTAAAGTAAACCTTGTGGCGCCCCAATAATTAAAACTTTCATATGAACCCCGTCTCCTCCACTGTTAAAAAGCTAGGACGGCCCATACCAGTGCCCTGTCGCCCCTATCCAAACGAATTATTTTCCGAAATTTTGATACTTTAACAATTGTGAATACTTTGAAATATTTCTGCACTTTGGAATTTCTTCGGACGTAGAAATATTTTCCGACTTGTAATGTTTTTATAATTGTTGATACTTCAACGATTGCGTATACTTTGAAATATTTCGGCATCTTGAAATTTTTTTGGAAATATCTCATTTTTCGAATTTTGACACTTGAATAATCCTATATACTTAGAAACATTTCTGCTTATTGGAAGGCCCAGTCTTCCTGAATGTTTTGCATTACAGGAATATGTCGTGAATCTGGATGGTTCAACAACTATTGATACATTGAGGTATTTCGTATTTCGAGATCTTTTTGCACTTGCAATTATTTTTTTTTACATTGTATTGGGGACTGAAAATTGTGTTACATACTAAATATACTATGGAATGTCTTTATACACAATGTTCACGGCTTTTTGGCGGTAAACAATAAAAACATGTTTTTGGAGGTTACCCATGAAAGAGCGACATATAATTGGCCCAGTACCACCGCAACCGCTGTAAGCAACACGTCATGCAAGTCTATAACATACTCTGCTTGTAGATATAAAACTTTCTAGTCTAATGGAATAGTGAACAGCCAAGTTCTGACCTTTTTCTTGAACATTTCATATGAGTTGATTGTTTCGAGTCCGGACGGTAGCTCAATAAAAAGTTTTGATCCTAAGAAAGTTTAACATTTCTGTCCTTTCGTTTTTTTGTTTTCGGAGTATCACAGCGCTGGTTTTATGCCTTGCGTTTTAATCGTGCAGAATAGGTACCAACGACGATTTATATCTATACTGCCTCAAGAAAGTCGCAAAAAAATTTCTGACTTACATTCATTATTGTCGTTTCTCGATACAGATGACAAGACGGATATTCTCGCGGTTTTTTATATATCATTTTGAGAATGCACTTTTGAATTTTCTGTAGATTATTGATAAGTGTTTTTGGGGCTCCTCCCCATGCAATAACTCCATAGGAAAGATGGCTTTCGACCAAATCATGTTATGGTATTTTCAGATATTTTGTATTTATGATGTTAGATATGTTTTTGAATTTATAGACCATGAATCGCATATTTTCAATTACATAATTGATTTGTTCTTCCCATTGCAAATGAGAATCTATATATATATATATGCCTAGGTATTTAAGCTTATTGACGGACTCTATTTTCAGAAGGCTTCCGTGTAAATGGTAAAACGTGAGTTTTTTATAATTGATTGTTAGTATTCTATTGTTGAAGAAATTAATTATATCTTAAAAGTCAACTTCAATGCTACTTTTGAGAGTGGTCCAGTCAGTTCCTTCGTAAAAAACGGCTGTGTCGTCGATTATATAATTTATTCACCCAAATATTCATAGACAAACCTACATCGACGATGTATATTTGTTCAAATTTCAGTTATGTAATAATTAAAAATTTCTCTAGTTCATTTCTTCTGATATTTTACTTTCCGAGATAAACTAAAGTTCGAAAAATTATACCTACTTCTCTGCGCATGATGATTCACAAGAAAATGAAAAGCAGAGCCTTATATGATTTACGAAACTAATGTAGTCTGCAGTGATATTTTCATAAATTTTGTGAAATCTTGAATCAAACCAAAACTCGTTAGTGTTTCCCATCAAAATTATTTACATCTCATATCGTAGATGTACCTACAATGAAGTGTTCAACATACTCTCGTGTATACATTCTATTTACTAAGCTTATTTCCAAGTTTTCCACTTCCGAATTGCATATTTTTTCGTTCCCTCTGGCATTTTGATCGCTATCTCTGTATCTCATAAAAATGCTAAACGTTCTATGTGTTTCTCAATTTCCCTTGAAAGCACTGCTATTACAGATTTATCTCGAATATTATCATTTATATGTTTTCCGTTGTTTTTCTCATATTTCTCGAATGAACGATTCGAAGCTTGACCCCGGTCTGTGGGGTGATACTCGTATTAGCCATGGTAATCCTGACTATTTTTCATTTCTGTTGCTTTTTATGTATTCGGTGGTGATGGATTGTAGGGCCGTCAACATTTGTCGAAAGGGATCTTTTGTTCCGTGTGTTTGAAAGGGGAAATATGATGTACTCATTTTTAATATACGGACGAAATGACAAAAAATTAATGGAACCGTTGATTTGGAAATGCTCAGAATGTGGTTTTATAATTCAAAATGTATTTCATTTTGAAATTTCATCTGCACATATTCAGTGAACATGGGTGTAATGGGTATGGTGAACCAATTGTGTATACAAATAGCGTAATAACAACAAGCCAGTAGATATACGTTATAGAGCACAAAATGTGAATTTTATCAGTTTGGACACATTGTTAATCACCTTCCAAGCACAAAAAGTATCGTAACAGGTGCCAGAATACAGTGTGAAAAAACCAAATGGAATAAATTCATTATGTCGGCTACTGTACATATTTTCAAAAAATCCCGAAGCACGACAAATTCAAATTATAATTTGACAAACTTCAACAAATAAATGCTACCCCTACCTTCAAGTCCCGTCGAATGACAAGTACAACCCCCAATTTTTCAAATGGGAAGTATAGACTTGTGATATATCGTTTGAAAGGTCTCTTCTTTCTCTATTCAAAAATGTTATCGCCTTCAAATTCATTGAAACAATTGCAACTTGTTGCAATATACTTATTGCAATAAGTATATTTCACGTTGAAGTACTGATAATGAGAAAGTAAGCAAAAACCATAGCAATGTTCTTTTTAGATGGTATCCTTTAGAAACCTGTAAATGATTTTCGTGACAACATAAGTTTGAAACGCCTTTTCAAATTGTTTTGTATGTTACAACAATAGTTGTTAGTATTTTAATTTGAGTTTAAAGTTCGTTAACTTCAAGTCTGACAAATGGTAAGATAACGGAAATGCATAAAATAACAGTTTTACAAATGATTGGTTACCGAGATAAAACCCAAAAACAACAGGAAGTAGTTGGCCTATTTCATGTGAAATTTTCTAATTTACCGCCCATATCTCAAGGAACAATGAGCAAAGTAGAGAAGCAGTTTCGCGAGTTTGGTCATGTGGGGCAGATAAAAAAGCAGCTGCCAATGCAATTGAGGAAAACCCACATACATCGAGTAGACAGGCTATGTATGGCTAACATTCAATGTATACATACATCGATAGTAAACATAATAAAAGGAAATAAAATGCATCTCTATGGAATAATACTAACTCAGGAGCTCATGGAAGACGATTTTGGTAAGAACTCATTTTTGCGAGGAAATGACGGACATGTTGGATAACAATATCATCCAAGTAGAAGACGTTATGTTTTCCCATGAGTGTATTTTTCTCTCAACGGTCATGCTAATCGGCAAAATTTCCGCTACTGGTCAACGGAAAATCCTCACTGGATGAGAAAAGAACACACGCAATACCCTCGAAAGGTTCATGTTTGGGCAGAGATTGTAGGAAACCATATCATTGGTCCCTTTTTCATTGAGGGCAACTTGAATAGCGATAATAATTTGGCACTACCTCAAAATGATGTCATTCTAAGTTTAGCGAATTCATATCCTGATCCAGGAAACCCTCAAGTTCCATGGTTTCAGCAGGATGGAGCACCACCACATTACCAAGTTGATGTCCAGCAATACCTCGATACAACATTTCCCAATCGGTGGATAAGGAGGCGGGGATCGATTGAATGGCCAGCGCGATCATCTGGTCTTCCATCATTAGATTTATTTTTATGGGGATGTGTGAAGGGCAATGTGTACAAAACTATACCTTCAGATTTGAATGACTTAAAAGAACGAATAACGCTCGCGATTAGATCGGTCACGCCAGACATGTTAAGTAATCTTAGAAGACAGTTTTATATGAGATTAGGTTGTTGCCAAGATGTTTGTGGTGAATATTCTTCTTTGTTAACATCAACAGTTCTTTCTCGTATTTTATATTTCATTACGTTTCGCATTACATTTCAGTTTTTGAGTGTATTTTATAGAACTTCGGTAACCACATGATTTTAATTCATTTTAATTCAATTGTTGCAATAAACTTGAAAGCGATAACATTTTTGAATAAAAAAAAGAGCTTTTCAAACGACATATCACAAAATTATACTTCTCATTTAAAAAATTGGGGGTTGTAGCTGTCATTCGAAGAGGGTTGAAGGTAGGGGTGGCATTTTTACGTTAAAGAATGTCAATTTATTATTTATATTCGACATATTTCGGGATTTTAATCAAATATGTACAGTAACCGAAATAATGCATTTATTCCATACACACTGTATATTTATATCTAAGTAGTTCAGTCTGGTTTGGCGGATTAATGAAATATTGCGTCACTAGAGTAACGAATGAAAATAATATTTCAGAAGTGTCAGTGCAAAGTTTCACTTTGAAAAGTCAAATTAGAGTTGTGCTATAAAATAAAAAAAATTGAACTCCGACTGAAATTGTGAAAATGAAAAAAATGAAGCATATAGAGCCATTATTAGGCAGCTGAATTTGAAAGGTTTGAGAGGTAAGCGGATTCATAAAGATAAAGTTAATACCCTTGGCTATCAATATTTTGCATATGTGACCAGGAAAAAAAGATTGTGACTAGCAGCAATCGATGGAAAAGAGATACGTTGGTTCCTCAAAGAGATTGCATGTTTAATTTTTTAAAATGCAAACTATTTGCGATTTACAGTAGGTACTAATTACTCGTAAGTTTGCTGTGGTAATCATTTCTGATCAAAAGAGAATTATGTTTGTTACAGAAATACTTTGACTTTGAAATTTTGTTTGTGCCTATAATAGACTAAGAACGTATCAATACATCTTGGTAAATTCTAAGACCAAACGAATGATTAAAAGTTGAGTGATTTCAAATCACGTTACTTCACGACGTTTCGATTGTTAGTATCTACAATCGTCTTCGGGTGATGACTGGACTCTCGGAGGAATTAGTCCAGTCATCACCCGAAGACGATTGTAGATACTAACAATCGAAACGTCATTCGTGAAGTAACGTGGTTTGAAATCACTTAACTTTTAATAATATTATTTTATTTTTATTTTATTTATTCTATTTTTTTCACTCGTATTTTATTTCACTGTGAATTCTCTTCAGGTTTTTTCTGCTTAATATATTTGCCATTTTTAGCTATTCTTTCAAATTTCAATTGTATTGTTTATTTCAGGGCTTTCAAATCATTTTATATAATAGTAGACAATGGAAGTCCGAACTGATAAAATTCACCACGAAACATTGTCATTCACCTTCAAACAAACGTTATTTATCACTGTTATACCGAGTGATTATTGTTCATTTGAACTTAAAAATGCGTTCGATTTAATCGACAGCTGTTGATTGAACGATCCCTCTTGATTAAAAGTATTGAGTTAGAATTATTATGAAATTCTGATGTTCCATATTATGTATCTTATTTGTTGGCTTCACTAGAAACAAATCTCAGTGTTTCATATGTATTTAATTTCCTGCTACTTGTTTACTAATCCAATAATATTTATGCCATATTTAAGATAGTAGCAAACTTAGTTGCAAATTCTCATATATTTATTGATTAATTATATATTCATATATTTGCATTTATTTTGTTTGATTCCCCGTTCCTCGTCAATTTATATAAGTATATTCATTGGCTCGCGCCCCCTCAGCTCACTAAAGAACATCTTAATATTTCAAACAGATCTCAAGAATTCGACGTCTTAGTTGTGACGTAGAAAAATTGATGTTGAGAATATTTCATATTTTCAAGTAAGTACGCCACATGTGATAAGAATAAACTTTTTTAAATATCTCCAATTTTTCGAAAAAGAATGATAACTTATGATACATCATTGAGAAGGTAAAATCTAATTCTATTCAAAACAGAAAGAATCCAATATAACTCCCATAACAAAAAATAAAGTTGATGATGGTGGCCGGAAGATGAAACGTCAGATAGCAAATCTGAAAACACCATTATGTAGCAGGGAAAAAGCGATGTGGAGGTGCGATTCATTTTCGAATCCTTCGAAAAATGAAGCCAGAAAAAATAAAAACCATTTTCCGAAATTTCTGTTTTTTCCGGATATCTCCGGATATACTCGGAATTTCAGGTGTTAGTCAGGTAAATGCGCAACTTTTCCCCAATTTAATTATATTCGTATCTCTCATAGTTTCCAAGATCCCAATGGTGAGGATTGCATTTGAAAACCCCCTTTATAGGTAGGGTCTTTTAACGGGGACTTCCGAATATTTGACAGTTGATAACGGCCATCTTGTTGAAGCTTCATCTGTCAAATGTCATTTATTCAGTCTATTTTGCCAAATCACTATGGACGGATACAGTATTCGACAACATGTGAAAATAATAGAATTATTTTATCAAAATGGGTGTTCTGTTCGGGCAACGTATCGCGCGCTTCGTCCATTTTAGGGTCGCCATAATCGTCCTACCGAGAGGACTATTCGCAATATGGTGAATAAATTTGAGTTCACCGGTTCAGTAAACGATCTGCCAAAAACATAGCCGCTTTGTGTAAGAGTGTGCAGGAGAATCCAAGGCAGTAGATTTTATGTCGCTCACAAGAATTCGACCTTCCGCAGACCACAACTTGGTGAATTTTGCGTTATGACTTGGGCCTGCACCCGTATAAAATTCGTGTAACCCAGGAACTGAAGGTAAACGATTATATACAACTACGTGTGTTTCCTGAATGGGCTCCGGAGCAGTTGACAAGTGACCCTAATTTTCATAGAAAAATCATTTTCATTGATGTGGCCCATTTCTGGATGAATGGGTACGTGAAATTACAAAATTGTCGAATAAGCGACGATACTAATCCATATGAGATTCAAAAGCGTACAGTGCATCCCGAAAAAGTGAATATTTGGTGTGAATTGGTGTCAACATTCTATATTTCTCTGAGAACACCAACGACATGTGCCACACAGCTCATGCCACACTGGATATTCTGCACGAGCTATTTGAGGGTATGGTCATCTCAAGTGGAGGTAATGTGAACTGGTCACCAAGATCATGCGATTTAACCCCGTTTGACTTTTTCTTGTGGCGTTTTTTCGAGTCGCAGGCGTATGAGATTAAAACACAAACCACAGAGGTCTTCATATATAACATAACTCATACCATCGGACAAATTCAGCCTGACTTATGCGCCAGTGTCATGGAAAACTAGACGTTTGGGATGCGCTTCACCCAGAGAAGTCGTGGCGGACATTTTAACGATGTTATATTCCATACATAATGTCATCAATAGGTCTTTCAAACGATCAAACGATTCAAACGAAATCTCACTCACAATTTGCTTTATTAAAATTCAAAGATAGGAAGTGCTTAATGGGAGACCCAGAAAACCTATGCAGAGATATCATAACAACCCGTGTTTATGTTATCTTATGTTATTCAGAGGGTCAACTCAAATGAATCATTATTTAGGTACATAAACAGTTTATTGATTTTTTTTGGTAAGGGTTAAGTTATTCCAAACACTTTCATTAGAATTGGCCTACAATTATTTTCGTTAGAGAATATCTCAACATTTGTTTTTCACATCCTTTTTACCATAAAGGTAATGAATTGACCAAAAATAAATGAAGACATAAAACCGTTAAATTCGACATGGACTCCACTTCTTCAGCAACAAACCTCTGAACACCCGAATAGTGTCAACTCATTACCCTTTGATCCCTACATTAGCTATGCTCAAACATTGAATGCATTGAATAAATATACTCTGAATGAGGTCCTGCTTCCTGACGTCACGCATCGATCTACCCGCCTCGTAATGGGGTCACCTTCTCCCAACTCACACTCCTTTCTTTCATTTCTTTGCATTAAGGATAACCCAAGCCTACCCCACAATAACTTGTATAAGAAGTTATTCTGCAGTGGCGTGTTTCGGAGGAACTGGAGTGAGCCAAGTAGTCTCCAGATAATAGTTTTGAACCAGTTTATTTTTGATAAAATTCAGGTAATCAAATTGAACTGATATGAGAATATATTCTCCTTTGGGCAATTTACCAACACAATTTGCCAGGAAAGTGAGGGTTTTCTTCACACCAATAATATAATAAAAAACAACAAAATCCGGGCAGTAGGCCGTGGTCGAATATAACCAAGTGGTATATGCGTTGTCTGCGAAGACGAAGGTTATATCTCGAAGTTAACGCATATACAGCTTGTCAAATATAGGAAGAGGTTTGAGAATTTCTGATCTCTCTCTCTCTCTCTTTCGCTAGTACCGTACAATCTAAAGAGAGAGAGCAGAAATTCTCAAACCTCTTCCTATATTTGACAAGCTGTACCACTGATGACGTATGTCGCCTATGGTCTTTTACAAATACTATAGATGAGAATTTCCTATCCAAGAAAATGATTTTTGATTACAGCTGGTGAACAAAAAACGTACGAATAAAACGCTACAGCCTAGAGAAGTATTATTGTTCAATACAGAATCCTTGAATTTGTGTCATACTTCTTTATAGTAACAATTGAACAAAAAATATTTTTGAGGTTTAATCCATTAGTCTCTCGTATTCTATACAACACTAGTTGAATCAAACGGAATTGTTTCTGAAAATTCCATTTTCGTTTGATAAGTTCCAAGAAAAATTTGAACTCATTTCTGATGATATTATATTTTGGGAACTTTCGAATAATTCCAAAAAACATTATTATTCCATATTATCGTCAAGTTTCACGAAAAATTTGAATTCATTTCTGATGATATCATATTTTCGAAACTTTCGAATAATTCCAAAAAACATTATTATTCCATATTATCGTCAATGATATTCAACAAAACTTCTGATAGTTTCGGAAAAATAAAAAAAAAATGCAGAATTAGGAGGGAATCATATTAAAACTTGAACATCAAAACAAAAGTGAGTTTGAAATCTCAACAAATGATATTGACAAAAATTAGAGAACGAAGACTTCTGAGAATATATAAAACTTGCATAGAATTATTGAAAACTCTAGTTATGCTCTAGCCTCTATTCAGAATAAAATAAATAATATCGTTACGCCTGTGCGTTCTCTGATGAGTGATAGCTCAATAAACAGACGACTCTGTTCAATAATTTAAATATCACGGCTTTATCTGCTCATATTTCTAAGTAACTTTAAAGTTTTTTCATTTGTTTGATATCTCTCATTACCGTTCTTTCCACCTGTTCCGAACTGTACCGTGCTTTCGGCCCGTGCGTCATGCAATGATAGAATAGTCACGAATATTCCTCGAAGCGTTTGCTCATCTTTAGAACAAGTCACATTCCATTGATCCAAAGAATTCGTAACAATACGACGTGGTCTAAAGAGTTTCCTACCTCAACATAAAGATAACAGCAGTTATCACCAAAGTTTCAGCCATTTCGGACACGCAGTAACAGTTGTTTGAGTGAGTTTATGTGAGTTTTTTTATGGAAATGGACAAAATAGAGTATCGAGCTGTATTGAATATTTGTTTTTGAAAGGCAATATGCCTACACAAATCAGAGATGAGTTGAATTATATGTATGGGGACTCTACATCATCATTTACCACAGTGAAATTTTGTCCAGCTGCATTTAAACGTGGCCGTAAGAACGTGGGAGACGATGAACGTTCGGAACGTTCAAAAACTGCAACTATCCACGAAAACATCGCCAAAGTTCACCAAATGGTGGTAGACGACCAACAAATCAAAGTGAGAGAGATTGCAGAGGTTATGAACATTTCAAAAGAACGTGTTTATCACATTCTACTCAACATTTACGCATGAGAAATCTGTCCGCGCGTTTTATGCCGCCAAAGAATACAAAGACCATAGAAGCTCAGAAGTGGCATTTTCAATACGATGGCAGTACGATGTAAGTATTTAATGTGATTATCAACAAAATTGGGTAGTTAGCAGTCTCTGACAACCTATCGGTCGGATCATATCGAAGTCGGAGTGTACGCCAAAATTAAATTAAACCAAAAAGCCGACTGGTTTGTCAGCGACTGCTACCCAGTTCTGTTGGTAATCACATTAAATACTGATATCGGACTGCCATCGCCCTCTGGTGGTCAGGGTAAGTACTTAAAATTTCACGTGACACGAAAATGTCACTTTTGAGTTTCCATGAACTTGGTATTCTTTGGTGCCGCGTTTGTTCACTTTAGACCAAAAACGTGTTCGAATGAAGATTCCATTGCTCTGTTGGCGCAGTTTAGGCGCAATAAATCCGAGTTTTGGCGCCGAATAATTATTTTTGATGAAACTTGTATACACCATTATATGTCGAAAACTAAAATATAGTCCAAAGAGTGGATTGCAAAGTGGGAACCGGCTTCAAAAAAGCAAAAACTGTTTTTTTAAGCTGGGAAAGTAATGGCGACTGGTTATTGGGATGGTCATGGAGTTATTTCAATAGATTCTCTTCAAAAAGGAAAAACATTTCAGTAGAGTACTACGCATCGTTACTTGACAAGCTGAAGGCAGAACTTGCAGAAAAACAGCCACATTTTTAGAAAAAAGAAACCCTGTTTCACTAAGACAACACACCGTCTCTCAACGAGGAAGGCATTCACACTATCTTGTTCAAAGATACAGTAATACTCGATGAAACTCAAAATTGTTATCCAAGAGTCAACAGTGTGTCTCACTTCTCATGGAAACACCCCCGTATACTCCGTGATAAATGATGATTCCGCAGAATGATGAATCTTCGAGGATTGATGGTTGATGAAAGTATCATACACTGCCCGCCACTTGCGATGGAACAACCAACTTTGACGGTAAAACATACAAGGGGACAAAATAGGCTCAAATTTTTTTCTGATTCATAATCAGGACAACCCAATTACTACAGAAGAAATTTCGGTCCTGAAAAATCCAAATTTGTCTCACTTCTCATAGAACCCCCCCCTGTATCTTCCGTAATCATTAAATTAAAGTAGATTTTCTTTGGTTTTAACAACAAAACACGAACTCGTCCTAGAAAATTAGAATTTTTGTATGAAAAATCAATTTTAAAGAGAAACTTGACTTTGTTTTCACATAAAAAATTTATTTTTTTTTTGGTGTCAGGAAAGTTATTTCTTCTCACAAAGTCAATAAGAGAGAAAATATCAATTTGTGAGTGGAATGGAAACATGATATCAGTGAGGATTTAGGATGGTTAATTCAGATTCTCATTTTTCCATTATTTTCACAAAACCAATTGTTTTTTTGTGGCAAAAAATTGTATGTAGTTCAAAACTCTTTCGAAGTAGTATTTTCAAAATCATCCTTCCAATTGAAAAGATAAATCAATTTTTGTGTCTTCTATCAAACTTTTCTCCCAGCGAACACATTTTTCTATGTACCCTCTATTATTTTCTCCAAGTCTTCTCAGTTCTCTGGTTGTGATTTCTCTACGAACTCATATAATTCTTGAACGGAGATCTTCCCTATTTGTTGACCTATCTTCATGAACTCTATTTTTCAACGTTCTCCGTGAATAAAAATTCAGTGAAGTTAGATCTGGAGATCGTGGTGGCCATGCTACGAGGGGGCTATTGGGTCCTAATCCTTTCATATGCAGGTTTCTATTCAAGCAAACCCTTGTTATGTCACTATTGTGAACTGGTGAACCATGTTACTGAAAAAGCATATCGTGTCTCACATCGGAAGGTAGTTCTTTCAATACATCGGAAAATGCATTTTCGAGAAATTCAACAAATAGTCGTCCGTTTAGATTTTGACGAAAAAAAATATTTTTGTACAGAATACAAAATAATTTTCTGAGATATTTGTTCTCTACAATTTATCATTCAATTTGGATTTTATTTAGCCCAAAATCTGATGTTCTTGAAAGATACAACACCATTCGTGATAAAGGTAGCCTCATCACTGTATAAGATATACTTTAAAAAATTCCTGTCATTGATATAATTTTCCTGCATCCATGAACAATACTCCATACGGCGGATTTCATCTCCTTCGTACAAAGTATGCAGAAATTTGGGTTTGAACGCATGCATTTCATTCCTCTTCAAACGTCTCCATATTTTACTGCGGCTCATATTCAGTCGAAGCGATGAATTTCTCGAACTAATTCTAGGATCAGCTTGATAAGCCGCCAATATGGTATCATTTTCAAAATGATGTTTTACAATTTTATTGTCCTTTGTTACTTGGCCGGTGCTCACGGAAAAATTATATATTTCATGGACAGTTCTAGGGTGTTCAGCTAACTCTAGCGTGTGTCTTCTATTGAATTCAGCGGCCGCTTCACGATGGGACCTCACGCCTTCACCAACAATTAAAACAATGTCAATTATTTCTTGAAGTGACATGTAGATCTTTGTCAATCATAATGAGCTGATATCGGTTGAAATAGAAACTTAGAAATATCAATATATGAACAGGAACTCACGAACAGAAAACAACTGGAACACAGGAATAATATCCAACACAAACATAGGAACAATGAACACAACGGGAAAAACATGGCAGACACAACAAGAACAACAATGATACAAAGAACAACAATACTAGGAAAAACAAATGCGATGAAAACTTATCTGAGGGTTGATACAACAAGATCATTCAAGTTGACAGTAAATATCAATGAGCAACTGTTTTCCATGGTAACCTCAGGGCACCACATGATTTTTATATAGTGAAACTGATGTAATTCAATCCCTTCAAATGATTTCAGACAACAATTCAGCAAGTAGGTGAAATAATCTAAATTCTACTTGCCTACTGAGTGCGATTTTTTTAAAGTAACTTTTGTTTCGTTGTTGCAATGAGTATGAAGATTGATTTCGTTCCGTTGGCAAAATGTTTCCTTAATATTTTAATGAAGAACCCCGCACATTTCTCATCATAAATGGCTTGCCGTGAATTTTGCCAAAATTTTGTTGTATTTGTTGATGTGCCCATTGAAAGTGTCCTCAACCAAAGCTCGAAATTGTACAGTTTTAGAGATGTGAACCTTTGAAAATATATCTTTTCCACATTTTGCGGGATTTGCTCATCAATCGGAGAGCTCTCACTTTTAGTTGGGATAGAATTTGGATGTTCGGCACCCAGACTTAGTTTTACGGATAGTCTTCCTCAGTTATATCAGATGCCGCCATCGATAATTTTTCATGCACTGCTTCAAACTATCTCGATAATCTGAGAATGTGGTGATGTGACATTTTTTCCAGAGAGGCTCTCTAGATACAGATAGAATAAAGGGGTTCAGGTATTGGAAGCGAACTATTTTGCCCCCCAGTATGTTTTACTGTAAAAATGGGTTGTTCCATCGCGAGTGGCGGGAGTGTATATCACTTTGGCCAACTCCATTCAGGTGGTATGTGTGTTTCCGTCATTTGTGACAGTTTTATCATTCTACCTCAATTATTATGGAAGATACGGGTGTGTTTCTATGAGAAGGAGTGAGACAAATTTGAATTTTTCAGGACTGACATTTTTTCAGGGAAAAAGTGTATTTGTAGTAAATTGGTAGTCCTGATCACAAATTTGAATTAATTTTGAGCCTATTCTGCCCTCTAGTATGTTTTACCGTAGAAATGGGTTGCTCCATATCGAGGGGCGGCAGTGTATATCACTTCGGCCAACTTTATTCAGCTGGTACGTGCATTTTGAGCATTTACATTAGTCCTACCTCGATTATTTAGGAAGATACGGGGGTGTTTCCATGAGAAGTGAGAGTTACTGTATAGAGAGGCAACATAAATTCAGAAACATAGGGATCATTTCAATAGAAAAGAAGAAGTAATGGAAATTTCTAAAATCTGGCTGCTTGTCCTTTATGGTACATAAACAAGGTCAGCTGATCCAATTGAGTGAAACCAAGTCTCGCCCACCAAAAATAATATAAAACCGGAGTCAAATATAAGCATCGTAGTTTCTGAGTTGGGAACAATGGGAACAATAACTCGGGCCCTAACTCTGGCCCTGCGACCGTTACCACATCGCCTTTGATAATGTATACCGCAGTTGAAAGTAGTGACATTCGTATCACTTCACCGAAAATACATAAAATGTGCTGATATCGGCATCGATTTCAAAAAAAATATCACCGGGTTGGTAACGCAATACAAAGTTGAAAAAAAAGCGATCCCACGTATGCATCTTGACGATTCTATCGTTAATTCATAGTTCATAGGTTATCGTTGAGTAATTTGAGAGTACAAATAATAGCAACAAACAACACAAAAATTATTTTATGTTTGAGGTATAATGAAGCATATAAGGGTATCTTTTCAATGGAACATTTCTCTATCTCCAATCAAAAAATTGTGAAAAACTTCCAAATGAAAAAAGAAAGCACGAGTTTCTTACCTTTTAACGTGTGATTCCTAACACGGGTTGGGCAATAGGAAGTGAAAATCGATTCTATATTGAATTTTTCGAATATTTATACTATTTATTATTTTTAGTCGAAGTTTCAGTTTGAAAACTACATGTTTCAAAATTGTTAAAACCAAGCCCGAAAATATGAAAAGCATTCTGAAGTACATTATAGAAAATACACACTTATTTTGAACTAATTTTTTGGCTAATATTTCTCTATGAGGCCTTCCGTTTCTTTAGAGAGATGAAATATTTACCAAATCAGGCGTAAACATGCAAATGACTGCATGCTTCTGAAAAACATTTCAATTAAAATTTCATAGGTTTGTGATAAATGAAAATCAGTAGTAGTTTACTTCATCTCCTGAAATTTGGTGAAACGCTCATCGAGAAGAGTATTGCAGTTTTGGTGTTTGCGTTTGTTTTGGATTTATTGTACACTAGAGGTTTCACTTTTAATTTTCGTATTTTAAAAATTGAATGATCGACTTCTTTTCGTTAACCCATAACAAAAAAAAAAGATTTATTTCACAATATGTTTGTGTTTTATGAATGCTAGTGAAATAATGATCAACGCGTCGTTCACAAAAAGTGTTCATTTCACTGAAATATTTCCTCACCTGTGAGACCTCTGCGAAAAAATTTAGAAAGTCTTGTAAGTTTTTTTGTACTAGTAGAAGTCTTGGCTTAAACTGAACAACTATATATGGATCCAAAAATCTATAACTCCCATAAAACTTCCCAACTTCACCTAGATTCCTTCAGAATGCGTTCAGTGAATTGGAGTTATTTTTTGTGGAATTTCATGGAAACTTGCTATGTATTTTTTAGTTTCGCTATTCACCGCTGTGTGGCGCTATACGTTCAAAAGCTCCCACGAACTGCGTTCAATTGTGTTTTTCATTGCTTTGAGTTTTTGTGGATTCTCATTGCAGAGGTGAGAGAATATCAATACTGTGAAAATGATTGCTTTGGTTTTCAACTTAAACCGTCAATACAATTACATATGCAACTTTACTTGAAAAAAAACTTTCGGACTCTCAGTATTTTATATTCGCATTTGAAGCGAATCAGAAAATTGATGTAAGAACCTAATAATTGGGTTAATTAGGTCGACCATTGAATTCTTAGCCTTATGAATCCAAAGTAAAATGAGGTTATTCAATTTTTTCAAGTTGAATTTTTTAAGAGATACAAATTTGAGACTAGAAGGTTCGTTTGTACTTTGAACTCATTGATTTTGTTTGGAAGTTTGACATATATTTTTCCATTTTCAAATGGATAAAAGATATATGCCACTAGTTTTTTCCATTTCAGATGGAAAAAACCATCTTACTTTGTGGTATATTCAGAAGAAGGAAATAGAGAGTATTTTTAGTGTCTTGATGGATAATATTCGATCAAATTGCCTAGAAGGTTCCTTGACTATTCAACCAAATAGTATTGATTCTTCTTGAAAACGAGCAAGATTGTTGAGCTTTATGTGAGTTTTCTTCTCGCTCATTCCAAAAACCACCACGTGTTGTGGATAATCCGCCGACTGCTAATCAGGTGGAATCCTTCTGGAAGGACATCTATGAACAACCGCAGCCACTCAACTTAGATACTCCAGCCCTAGCGCAGTTCGAAGCTTTCAGCAAAGAGCTTCTACCGCCTGAGCTTAACGAACTGCGCAATCCGATAACCCCGGATGACATTCGAAGAGCACTTGTGGGCTCCAAGAACTTCACTGCTCCAGGCCCATATGGGCTAAACACTTATTGGTGGAAAAAGCTACCAAGCACCCACCGCCATCTGGCCAGAGTTTTCAACTCATGGCTGGACGGA
>WOGR01001935.1:0-18564 GCA_015342045.1 Leptinotarsa lineolata | reverse complement strand
TGTTGATGATATATGCAAGTGGTTCACATATATACTCAAAAATGGCTTTGATTATTTTTGTCGAAAGACAGTTCATGCCTATGATATGCCAAGAATATATTGATAAATAAAATCATGATCACAACTCGTTCACATCTTCAGAACTTTGTACTATTCAACTGGAAAGAAAATTATTCATCAACATCTTCACCAATATACCAATATATATGTGGTGTCCCATAAAAAACTCCCCGGGCAAATATCTAAAAAATGAAAAAGAATATCTATATTTCGTGAAAGCAGATAATTTGGTGTCAAAAGGTCCTCTTATTTACGTAGAGATCCAGCACTAGGCATCTTCCGTTAGGGCGTCGCGACATCGACACCAATTTTTTTTAATGGTAACCCAGTATTTTCAATTGGCCATAATCTCAAACAAATATATTGTACCATTCCTTTCTACGGCCAGTCGTAGAAAAAGTATAGTACGCACTCGGCTAACGCCTCGTGCTTACAGTTTTTCGCTCCTGGGTAGTTACCTTCTTATCCTACTCGGTACGTAATATACTATTAACATCATTTCTTCACAGGATTTTTCACCTCATTTGTTATTGAAATTTCATGTTCCAATCAGGACTGAAAGACACGATTAAATACAATCTATACTTATAAATGCCAGAGTCACTCACTTAACACTCATTTATCTCTGTTTCTCCGTACTGGTGGGTCCTACTTGTTCGCGTCTTGGTTTGAAACAGGTTGGATCCTAGCTCCCTTGCCCTTTCAGCTGGTTTTTGTCAGAGGGACAAATGGGTATTTAACTGAGTGGGGGGTTGATGTTGACGGCATGAAAGTCCTCAGACATTCGTGCAGCCCTTCACGGTGAAACCCCTGCCTGGCTGGTGTGAGTTAACCAAGAAAACTCTTCGCCTATTAACGGAGAATATGAGTGTTTCACTCGACAGAGTGTCTGGGTCTTCTATATCGGGAGGGGTCGTCTACAGTTTAAACTATAGCTTCCCTAACTAATGGATTATCATGAGTTTCCGCACCTTCGAAAACTCTGATTTCTCGACTGAATGGACTGCTGAATGGAAGGCAGCTGCAAATCTCTGCGGATGGCTTCGTTCCGCACGAACCAAGGAGCATTCACTATTATCCTGATTACTTTTTATTGCAACTTCTCCAAAATGGAGCCGCTTGTTCCCAGACGCTTGAAGTGTATGTGATGACAGGCTTGAACATCGTGTTGTAGATAGTGATCGTGTTTTTAAGATTCAATTTCGATTTTTTGTTAATTAAGGAGTAGACTTTTGATCCGTACCGCGATTTTTGACTTTACAAATTCGAAGTGCGGGGTCCAGGTGAGCCTGCGCTCTATAAGTAGGTCGATCTCCCTTCCAGAGACCCTCACTTCCATGGCCGGAGTAGATATCGTTCTTCCCATGGCTATCGCCTGAGTCTTTTCCGGGTTCACTCTGTTCTTCCAGTCAAGGTAGCAGCGCTCGAGGTCGTGCACGTTGTATATAGACGATCTCGAGCTCCCGACCCATGGAAGATGAGAGGAGAGCTTTATCGTTGGTATACAGAGTGGTGGGTCCTAGGAAGCTGAAATTTGGTAAATAGACGCTGTTTAGCTCTTGAATGCATACTAAGAAAGGGTTTTTGGATAAAAGGGGCGCGTTTACATATGAAAATTACCTTTTCATCACTGTTTCTCCGTACTGCTATATTTTTGAGGGCTGAAATTTCGTATATAAGTTCTTTATATGTTTTAGATGGCACGTCTGGAAAACAAAATTATTTTTTCACCATTGTTTCTCCATGCCCTTGAATTTCCGGTGGGTTAATTTATATTTAGTATCAGTATTACATCCGTGATGATGAAACAGCAGAGCACATACTTTGTGCCTGCCCCGCCGTGGACCGAATTAGGTTTCCAGAGTTTGGTAGAACCACACTTTTGCCATCTGACCTGAAAGATCACTCACCATACAAACTAATCGGCTTCGTCAAGAAGCTGGGTTTGAATAGGTGTGAGCCACAACAAACCTTTGTGGGTTGCAGTGGAGGGTCGAATAGACCCACTCACTTCTGACCTAACCTAACCTACATCCGTGCGAAGCCAGGGCGGATGGTAGTATTTCATATACAGAATTTCTGCTCGGTAGGTGCCTAACTTGCAGGTATGTTCCGTCTCGCTAATGAATTGAATGTAATAACTGATAAATATTGGAGTTATTCCTAAAGAAAAAAGTCATAATACAACTTTTTGCAATGTCTTTGTGAGATCATCCCACTTATTAGTCGACCCCGTCAGAAACATACCCATGTTCATATATGTATATTTTTCTATTATTTTGTCATTATTGAGATCATTCTTGTGATTAGGCCTGTGTGGGCGAATAAATTCATAAATAAATAGATTCTTCTGTAAGTCTATATATGTCCATAGTTGAGTAACTAACATATATCTCTTGGTGAATTTATAGAAACTTATAGTGATCTATCATTGCACAGTAACTATAGTTAGCTTAAGCCTGATTTAAAAAAAATATTACTTGCAAGTATTACAAAACTTAGTAATTCTATTCAAGTCATAATTATTACACTCATGAACAGAAATCAAATAACTTTCAATTAAGTTAGGTTATTTTCCGCATCATCAAACAAACCACTAGACGTCGTAATTATTTGAAGCCAGTAAAATCCAGTTTTAATGTCGAGCAGTTTATACAATTTATAAAAGTGACGTGAGGATATGGTAGCAATATGTCTATCACCGTCACATTACGAGGTGCGAAGAAAACGGTGAAGTTTACTTTATCCACAGGATTTTACTCAAAAGAAAGTTTATAGCACGCCAGACAGAGATGGAACTATGCCATATGTGGGGATATACATAAATAAGTAAGAGTGAATTCAACTCAAAAAACAGATACAAATAGACTTCATATTAAATGTGATGAAAAATTTGTGAACCGAATAAGCATTTCACAGTTTTTTGTACGGAAAAAAATCTTTTTGTGCTTTCTGTTTGATGTATTTTTAGGAATGAAGTGTCGTTCGCAAATTTATGGAAAAAGGTGAAAAGGGCCGGCCTTGAGTATACTCATTAGAAGTATATTCATTAGAAGTCGATTTTCTTTCACACAAAATATCAACATCAATTTTTAACCATAACAAAATTCACTTTTCCAACCGAATACATGTTTTACTTTATACCCAAATTACAATAAACAGTAAGTGTATTGAGAAATGAGATATGTTATTTATATTAGATCTAGAACACAACAGAATCATATATTTTTGGTTTAATGTTATGCTCATATATGCACAAAATGATTATAATAATAATAATAAACGTCTTTATTGTATTAAATGATATATGACATACAAATGAAATGAAAGTGTTGGCGAAGTCTAGCTCAGAGCTATTCTACTCAACCAACAGGGGTTTGAACCCCGATTTGAAAAAGAAAGTTCACAAGTTACTTAAACGATAATAGACGTAACAGAAAATAATCACTATTCTTGTTACTGACGAAAGAAAATCGGGATTACTTTCTGGATATTGGAAAACTAAAAAAACGAGTGAATTTTTTGTGGTGAATTTATATTAGATCTGGAACACAACCAAATCAGATATTTCTTGTTCAATGTTATGCTCATATATGCACAAAATGATTATAACAGAAAATAATCATCACTATTCTTGTTACTGAAGAAACAAAATCGAAAGCACTGTCTAAATATTGTGAAAATAAAAAAACGAGTAAATTATTTTCTTGTGGTAAATTTTCGTATTTCTTAAATCAGCTGTCCTACCCTCCCTGAAATGTCCCCAGAACATCTGATCTATCATTGTTTCAAATCATATTTAGATAATTGCTCACAAATGGTGAAAACTAATCATCTCTCTCGAATGGAGACGACTCAATACAGTGTGTCACAGGGTTCAGTACTTGATCCCACACTTTATATTTTACTTCTACTTTTTATGAATAATCTCACAAAACTTAATATATCTGGGAAGTATACATTGTTTGCCGATGATACCACTATATTTTGGTATGACAAGATGACATTGAAAAAATTAAAACCTAGTGTGACGATAACTTGCTTGTCTTCAATGCTACTAAGTCTAATCTATTAACATTTCGCTGAGAGCTTTCTGCCTTGAGCTTAGGCACAAATAACACCAGATTTCTAGGATTTCACATTGATGATAAATTTAACGACCATGTCACGAAAGTGTGCAAAAAATGGTCATATGATTGCTACGCCATTAGGATAATATCACACGAATTGGGTTTTACAGCAACTAAAACAGCTTATTTTGCTCTAATTGAAGCCTACCTAGTCTATGGCACAGCCTTCTTGGGAGTTGCACAACTCTTACATATTGTGCAAGTTGTACAAGAAAGAGCTGTGAGGGCTCTCTGTAAGGTAAACGCACGTGATTCTTGCAAGGACCTTTTCAAAAATAATAGAATCTTTAAAGTTACTTCAATTTTTTGTAGAAACCACTTGCTTGATACACAAGAATCGTAACAAATATATTACAGTGCCCTCATATCATAACACGCGATCATCGCAAAAATTGAGATTACCTCTACTTCTACCAAAAAACAATCTTGTTAAGGAATGTATCATTTATAATGGACTGAAAATTTATAATTGCCTACCAATAAGTTTAAGGGAAATCGAACCATTAGGATTGTTTAAAAAACATATTGAAGAACTGCTATTCGCTCATCCATTATACAATATGGAGGAATTTTTTAGTAGTGAACCTTTTTGCTGTCATTAACATACGCTTGTCTCCTTGTTGAATTTAATATGTTTTCATCAAGTGGCTGTACCTATTTTTATTCATTCCATTAGCAGGCATTCAGCTTGTACATTTTACTTATACACGTTTTTTATTATTGAGTCTCTATCAATATACCATTTTATTATTTTTAAGATTTCAACTTGTTTTACCAATACAATGACTTTGTCGATAAGAAATGTTTCTTCTGACATTAAAGCATAATTGATTGATTGATTGATAGCATTAAGGGATTAATATTATTAGTAAGTGTTATTGTTTTGACAGAAATAATTTTTGTGGCAAAACAACGTTAGCCGGGTCAGCTAGTAACTATATAATTATATAAAGTTTCTCATTCGAATCACCTAATGAAAAATTGTTTTCGAAGTTTTATGTATCTACTGTTGGAAAAAACATTTTGAAACTAATATTCAACAACGGAAAAACTACATTTTAAAAATAATTTTGTGACAAAATGAACTTCTATTTTCAAAAATGGAGACTTTTCAAAATTTAACAATATGTTTGGAATAACTTCTGAACTGCTGGATACGTACCTGAACAACTCTACATTTATTGAAATATATTTTATGTGGAAAGCAATATGTGACGTTACGTCACTTTTATATGAACAAATGGAAGTTCTATGTGAAAAGCCACACTGTAAATTCATAATATAACAATGAGAATGAAACCAACTATTTTACATTCGTGAATCTTTCGTCTCGTTGGTAAGTCTAAATCTGGGTTAGAACTCGTAAAGCATTTTACGACGATATTGTATATCCTCAAAAGAATTATGATTCGGTAAGTTGTTAAAACCAAAACAGTAAATCGGTTGTAGTACCTAATTTACATTTTTCAGCTACTAACATATTTTTGGAATATCTTTATTTCGTGTGCCTTTGTCTTCGAACTATTTTTGAATTTTAGTGGTGCAACGTTGTTTTATTTATTATCGTCAACGAATAGGGGAGCGAAGGGTGATTGCGGAAGAAAAACACTTTATATATTCAAAAAATACGTTATTACGGATATGTTGTATATCGCATATCACTGACAAATTCATTTGAATTAGAACTAAGCAATAAATAAGAGATTGATAAGAGATTTAAAAAACTATACCATTCAGGCAATACCCGAAGTTTTCGGCATTACCAGAAATTTTCGTGTGGTGGCATACGGATTTCGAAATATTCCGAATGAACTTAAATATATATAAAAATTCGAAACAAATGAATATTATTGATAAAAACCGCACAAATATTTTTTTGGCTAATCAATTCCGTTACAAACCTCCATTTGTAGCACAATGATACCTACTAAACTTCGTTTTCCCGTATTCTCCACGTAATAAACATTGTATCCCTCCATTTTCATCACTATCAATATTTTGTGGTCTACAGTATCCATTTCGTCATTATCGCATATATTTCTTTTATTTATCTTCACTGGATTTGATGAAGTCGATGAAGGCCGCTATTGCCTGATCCTCATTGGCGAAGGTTTCACCGATGAGAAAACTACCGAAGTGTTTGAAAAGATGATAGTCAGTTGGCGAGATATCTGGGGAGTATGGTGATTGATGCCGCTGCCCACCATACAGTAACCATAGTCTTTTTTGGTGGGTTTTTGCTTTTAGGAAGTGGCTGGGTGGCACTTTTTATCACATGTGAAGATCCGATCCAAGAAAGGTCGTTTTGGTTGCGCAAAAGCAAAGAGAAACAGACCTAGAAACCTGACAATTTCTGTCGATCGTTCAAATCGTAAGGCACCCACATTTCGAACTTGTTGACATTTCAAATACTCTTTAAACCATCAAAAATCGCATGGGAGCTGACGCCCAGTTCTTCCGCCATCCCACGCACAGATTGTGATGGGTCAGTCTCCACCAGGGTCCTCGATACTGTAAGTCGGTCACTTCGGACCTCATTTTCGAGACCAAAATCTTCGTAACGAAATTTCGCAAACCAACATCGAACAGTGCGTTAATTAACACTACCATTGCCAAATGCCTGGTTAATTTTTCGGGCTGTTTCGGCGACGCTTTGGTTCAATTCGAATTCGTAGAGAAAAATTGGCCGAAAATTGTTTAAAGATATCACATAGTAATAGGCTGAATTTTTTCAGGATATGCATCTTGGCCAAAGCCGTAAGTTTCAATTGAAACTTTTTTGGATTTTGGCTAGCAACAGCGCTGTTGAACTTCCCTGCGCTTCGTCTTCTAGGCCACCCTGTATGTCACCGTCTTTGGAAAAATGCAATCCAGCTGTTGCACTTCATATTTCTAAGGCATTTGACTGTATCTTGCAAAAAGTTTACTTCAATATTATGGCCTGTCGGACCGTTTTCGTACGTGACTCCCTATTATTCTCAATGGCCGTTCCTCGGATAACTTTAGCAACACGCCTTCGCGTGTTGTGGATAATCCGCCGACCACTGAACATGTGGAATACTTCTGAAAAAACATTTATGAACACCAGCCACTCAACTTAGACACTTCAACCCTAGTTCAGTTTTTTGCTTTCAGCAAAGAGCTCCGACAGCCTGATCTCAATAAATTACACAACTCGATAATCCCGGGTGACGTTCGAAGAGCCCTTGTGGTTTCTAAAAACTTTACTGCTCCAGGTCCAGATGAGCTGAACACTTATTGGTGGAAAAACTTCCAAGCACCTAACGTCATCTGACAACAGTTTTCAACTCATGGCTGGACGGAGAAGAACCGATTCAGCATTGGTTTGTCACGTGGCGAACCGTTCTCATCCCCAAAAACGGATATTTGTTGACTCCTAAGAATTATAGACAGATAACATGCTTGAATTTGTATTATAAGTTGTTTACGAGAATACTCACCACAGTTGATCGAATATTCGAATCGATATATGTGCAGAAATGGTTGAAGAGAGGAGTCACTGGATGTGAAGAGAACCTGCTAATCGATAGATGTGTAAAACAGGACTCGATACAGCATAAGCGTGACCTGTATATGACCTGATCGATTACCACAAGGCATTCGATACAACATCGTATGCCTTGCGGAACTCGATAAAATACTGAGATGCTTTGAATAACTGATACCACTATGGCGAACTCGCTTCACAATAACATTTAGTCAGGCTGGAGTCCAAACAGAGCCGGTTACTCTCAGGCGAGATGTGTTTCAGAGAGATTTCCCTCGTCTCCTTCTTCAGAAGTACTAGAGGGTATAGCTGACGTTCCTACGGAAACCGGAGGTATGGGGTTATTCATACCTCCAGTTGTTTTAAATGGATGATCTCGAACTTTACGCCTCTGGAGAAAAGGATCTCCATCATACTTGGGGATGGTGCAAGAGTACAAGCATACTGTCGGTATGAAATTCGAGATAGATAAATCTGCAATAGTCCATTTTGAAAGAGGACGATGCGGGGATCACGGAGAAGATATGTAGCTCATAGATGGAAGTATTCTGCACCACCTAGATGTTGGAGAAACGTATACTTATGCCACTGGAAGAGGTAACAGCGGTAAAGAAATCTCACCGTGGCAAGTATCAGCATAAAATCCGACAGATCTGTCAATCTTCCTCTACTCATTTGGATTAGTGGAGTGGACTGTATCAACGTGACGTAAAGACCAGAAAAATAGGGAAGCTCATCATTACAATAATACAGTTTATTGTATGATTGTAACTATAAAGGGTTTTACAAAAACCCCTAGTGAAAATCATACAATAAACTGTATTATTGTAATAATGAGTTTAATATGGAATTTCATCAAGTACATATCGGCCAGTTCTATTCAAATAGGGAAGCCTTGGACTTTCGAATTTGGAGTGTCTATATGACAGAATGGTACTGGATGGAGCTTGTAAAGTCATCGAGACTTCGGATACCCTTCTCTGCATATTCTGCGACCATGAGAATTGAAACATTCCTCTTTAGGTCATCAGCGGCTGATGAACTCGATTTAGTTTTTGTCTCTTATCCTTTTTCTATCCTACAACAATAATCCATTGGAACATAAGACATCTAAAACTCTGCTCTGCTGTCAACAGCACACATGTATTTTCTTTCCATTTAGAATACCGAACGTCAGCGAACAGCATCACGGAATATTTCCGAAAACAATAAGTTTTATATATCAATGAAGATCTTGAGGAAGTTTTGGTTTTAGGTACCTAACAATAATAGAGAAGAAAACACTGGTATCAATTTTATCTGAGAGGTAACTGTCACACAGGACTTGATGATGTCACTGTCAATTGATGTGTTGGATATTACATCGGATATTAATAAGCCAAGGCAGAATATCATTATTAGAATAGCCAGGACACCTTCTCAGCTGTCACTATATTGACCTAAAAATTGTAGACCTCAGCCACATTCATTCTCCAATTAGACCTTCTACGGAATACAGTTCACAAACTTGGAGCTTCACTTTTTAAGAACTCTCTCATTTGAAGAACGGCTTTCTTGTGATATGAACTTCCCGAGATGTTTTTCCAATACAACCTTTACATAGACACTTCTTTCGTAGTGATTCGAGGATTTCCCTGCCGTGCTCCTGCATCTCCACAAAAATGACATGGGTCTTTGTTGACGGGATGGAGCCGTTACTAGTTAAAAAATCAATCTTCCAGACCAAATTTTCATACATACAGATGAACGAGAAGCATCTGTAAGAATATTCTCTATGAGATATCTCACATAAATGTCTGTTGGATATATTTCAATGTATAGCTTGGTATTAGCTAGGAAAGTAGTTGTTTTCGAGCAAGCATTTACCAGGACCTAGTGTGTAGGTACGTTGAGAGGATAATGATCAGATATTTCATTTCGAAATATTTATGTTCTTATTCCCGTGTATCTTCCTTCGATACAGTCTTCAGATCTATTTTGATTTCTGTTAAAAATGATCTACGTGGCTAAAATGCGATCCGTTCCTGATAACATGTATGAGACTCGGTACGAATTACACTATGAAGCTTCACTGACACTGACCGGTCATTCTGGAACATAGTGAGAAAGTTACTTATACAGATAGTTCCAGTGCCAAGTAGCTTATCGAAGATTTTCTCAATTTTTTCACGATTAGTTCGTCAACGACAAAGAGAACGCTGATGATTTATATGACAAACCTAGCAAACGACAGTAATTTTTCATTTGGTCTATCGATTGAGACCACTTTTTTCCATCTACTTCCATTTTGAGTCCAGCAATTTGAAAAAACCGAAAGGACTTAACTGATGAAGTAAAAACTGTTGGTGTTATTGTTGAAAGGAACTCAGATTCCAATAGTTTATTAATTATCTACTGCAGTGGGCATATATTAACTTGAAAATTATTTATAAAAATCGTCAGAGCATGTAAAAATAATATTATGTGGTTCAAATCTGACGATACAGATACAGAAAATACAACTCTTGCTTGAGATTGATATATGGAATTGGGCGCAGGCAACAAATTTCACGTAAACTGAGAAACACGGATTGGCTAAAAATGAGAACGGAAAGACTATTAAATTCCTCATGCTTGTACCACAAGATATTAATATATAAGACTTCCAGTAGTTACAATGATCTGGAAGCCGACTTCAAACTGCTGAATCTAAATCAATTGTGAAAAAATATTTATGGAATAGCATGATTTAATGTCATTAAATTTATTAGGGTTTAGGATAATATGTTTAAGGTTAAGTGGAAGAACAGTTGTTAACAGGTTTTCTCTTAATAATTGAACTATAGCTCAGAAGAACATGCACTTTATTAGCTAGGTAATGATTTCGGGATAAAAAGGAAAACTGAACGCACTCAGCAAGATAAACGGCGAGGCACGTGTTCGAAATAATAACTATATGAGCCATGGAGAAACATCGTTTGTCATATTCAGTAATTTCAGTGCATGAAAGGATAAATCTCTCGAATTCTGAAAAAAATCTATAAATTTGAGTTGCGATTTTGGCTACAACATACTAATTATATGATACCTCGAAATTCTTTATAAACAAATTATTTGACCTCAATAATTTATACAAGGCCATGTCGTTTTTAATTTCTCTTAAATAAAATTGTTGACCCCGATACTGATAAAGATACCTGCTCTGTATAGAAAGATATCGACATATAAAGCCGCCATAATGGTTCCTTATTTTGATTTTACAAAATAAAATACAAATTCGTTATCTGCTACCTACAAAAAATATCGGTAAATATAAATAAAATTCGGCTTTGTTGTCAGGTCGAATGAGCTATCTTTGATTAAAAATTTCGTAAAAATAATTTTGAAATAAAAATGGCCCATTTTTGACACATCCTGGTATGTTTGGAAAGTTTACAGACTGAGATTTAAGTTAGACCATCAGAAAAACTTTCTTTTTTTCACAAACCAAAAATATAAAAAACTGAAGACCCTATGAAAATTATCAATGTTCTGTTTTGAATTGTTGAAAGTATATTTTAAGTTAGGAAAAGAAATTCCGAAACAATTTTCACTCACTTCACTCTATCTTAAATTTAGGAAGTTCTTTGTGTTTATACAACCCGATATACGATGTAACAGATTTTCGGTTGCCTAAAAATAAATTCCGATTTTTCAGTGATACCTTTTAGTAATTCTGAATTGATTTTTTTAAAATTGTTCGTTCCGTTAGCCAGCTGACGAACGTCAACCCTCAGAAGTCGAAACTTGTGCGAGCAGTGGATTAACGAGGCCTTACCTTTTAACGTGCGATTACCCAGCTCTTCGGATATTATATTTTTGGAATACATACGATTTCTTTAAGACTTCAGAAAACTACTTCCCGAACATAATAATCAAAATACCTCGACATAGAATAAAAAATATTTACTCATATCGTCGTTTGGTATCGTAAATTACCTGATGAAACAAATATGTTAGTATTATTACAATTTTTTACAATAAAGTATTTGTAAACAAACGGGTATTACAGGTATCATGAATTTCTGAATGACTTTTTTATATTTGTGACATTTTCATATCTGCATTTTGTGTATACAAATCTTCACATGTCCATGTATCTCAGCTATTTGCCAGGTAGGTGAAAGTAGTAGTTTTTAACATTAATTGAAGAAGTATTTTCAGGAAAGATTCAGATACAAACATTCAAAATAAACTTTTGTGCTCAATTCTGTGAAGTTTTCTGCAATGTATTGTTCTTTATTGATAATGGGAAAGTAGACAATCGATAAAATTTTCCCCCAAAACTAATCGCTTCTAATTTAGACATCCAAGCGTCACTGGAAAATTATTATTGATATTTTTAAATTTTTCTCCTTTTTTGAAATTTCCAATTTTTTATATAATAATGTAGAAGTAAAACGCCAAAAAATTCTTTACACAAAGTTTTTAATTGTCATGTATAATACGAACGAAGTCAATTAGAATGGCATAAAAACAAAATAGTAACCGAACGACAGCAGTCTCTTTGTATGGCATGGGCGGCGTGGTATAATTTTTTCAAAATTAATTTTGTTTTTCATAAACCTACACGTATTTTTTTGTAGTGAATAGTAGTCTTTCATTTAGCTGATTGGATTGACTTAGTATAGACTATACCACTTCGTTTACTGACTGTTCATTTGTTATTTCTGTAGCTAGTATTATTATTATGAATGTTCATGATGAGAATTGATCCTCAAAATTTGAAAGATGAATAACAATTCTTAAAATGTTATTGACGATTCAAAGATTTTGAACAAAACAGTTGCACAATAGACCAAAGCAGATAAACATGGTCAACAACCATTGATTTCGCGATCTGAAAAGTTCCCCAAAATAGTAAACTTTATCAACTCTATCAATTCTATGAAAAACATTATCAATTCTATGAAAAAAAAAGTTTGTAAAACGTCTTGAACCTAAAATGCTTTCATCAAATATCAAACTATTTCAGTCATATAAGATTATCTCTTTATTCCTTAAAAAATCAATAACCTTTCACGTCTCTTAACCTCTATGTTGCATCATTTTGATTATCCCAAATGAAATGAATGATACATTACAAAATGATTCATTTTACAATTTATCAACTACATAAATATAGTGCTAATAATGTTGATTGCCTAACAAGCGTGAAATAGTTTATCATTATATTACTATTGCTTCAACATATTCGCCTTATCTTACCATAGAGATTTACGTTTTAGAAAAAAATCCCTCAATACATTTCTGATTATATTCGGAGTTCCAAATGTTATACGTTTGTGAATGGTATGTGTTGATATACCTTTTCTTTTAAGTAACCACAGAAGCAAAAATCTAATGGGGTTAAATCTGGCGACTTAGCTGGAAAAAATAATAGAAATATCTATGAATTAACCTTCCATTGAAGATGTTTTCAAGGTATTGCCTTGCTTCAATCGTACTGTATGTTGCGCCATCTTGCTGGTACCATACCTGTTGCCATTCATGTCTTGGAAGATCACGAAGGAAATCATGCAACAGATTTCGTGAAAAATTTAGATATCGTTGAGAAGTCATAAACTGTTGAAGAGGGCCAATTATTTCATCCTTGTAAATGCCGATCCAAACGTTAGACAGAGACCATTTAGGTTTTTCCACAGCAGATAACATTACAATAAACTTTATCTGCTCACTGAGGTTTTCGACGTTTGTTTGTGAATTTATTATGAACATCTCCATATGATTTGAATCTTTCCTTAACTCTCATTACTGATGTATAGTGTATATTTTTTCCTCGATGTTTGTTGTTGAATATTTCATCTGCTTCACGAAAAGTTTTATGCTATCATGCTATCAAGAATCATTTGTTTATCAGTGCATCTCAGATTTCACGTAACTATACTTACATTTGCGTCCTTATTGTAGATGAAAAAAAAAGGAATATTTTCCATCTAATTGGATGTAATTGCATATTTGAACGTATATAAGTTACATAATTTATTTTCAACTCGTCCACACTCGCATTGCCATTTTTAGCACTTGACGTTTTATAATAAGTGTCTTTTCATTTACAGGCCTTGGCATGGCTTTCAATAAATTTTCCATATTTAAATCAACCAAATCCTTTTAATTTGGTTGGTTTAGAACCATACCTATAGTATAATACAGAGAAATACAATTATATAATTGATTTGTATGGGGATGATCTTTAGTATATTTCATCTTTATAAGTGATTCGAAAACGTTTCTGAAGAAATTTGACAAGAAATAACAAAAAAATGCAGCATAACAAATTTATTTCTCTATATTTTGGTATTGTGAGATACAGAACAACTTTACCAGGAAATTTAATAAAAATGATAATGAGACATTTTTTTGTTGATAGTTGTCTGAAAAGTTAGAACGCTATTGGAATTATTCGTTTTGAATTTATCGCTGCATGCCTTCTGAAAATGCACCATTGATACACTTTGTTGAAATTCAACACTATCACAAATCATTGTTTAGTCGTGGATTGAGTCTTTAAGTATTGTTAAAATGAATGTTTGCTTAAAAAAATATTTTCGACTACAAACGTGAATATATCGATAATATTTAGGCTAAACGAATATGCACAAGGAATCCTATCTCATTCACATATTTACAAACTGTACAATTAACCATAAATGTATTCCAGTTCTGGAAAAAATCAGAAAAAATCCGAGGCCTTTTTCCTTTTCGGCAACTGAAGCTTCAGCAAGTCATCTGTAGATACTTCAGTTGGCTTCTTATGTCTAATATTGACTACAGGAGTGGATGCATTTCTTGGGGATGGGAAGGGTGTTTTCCTCCTCGTCATAGGACTGGGGGTGTAGGCAGATCTGAAATCGGAATTCCCTCCAAGCTTCAGCTTTACAGTTGCTAGTTTTCTTGCTGCTGGTGACATTGTTGCTAAGCGGTCAATTGTGCTGGTATGTAATCTCGGAGATGGTCTGAAAATGAGAAACATTAACCTATTAGTTACCAGCGATGACATTCGACATCGTTCGACACAGCTGTAAATTGCCGCCCTTTTCTCAAACTTTTTTCAAATATCTGTCCAGTTAGGACTGGTTAATTCAGGAATAAGGTTATTCGATGACGAGTTCACCTCAGTTGTGTTTAACATTCTACGTTTGACAGTGATAAACACCGCTTGGAAATGAACCAATTTGTTGACTCTGAGCATTAACGAAGTATATTAGCGTAAGTAGGTACTATTCTCAATCTAAAATATAATAATAGTTTGTTCACAATATAGGTGTATGTAGTTTTACGTATAGACTATTTTCTATCAAAAAATTCCCTTTTTGTTTCTCAGAGAAGCACAGAGTGATGCAGTAAGGCATCACTCGGAGCTAATGGGTGGATAGTTGAATTGTGGTTCATTTTTCAATATTTTTTCATTTCAGGCCAAAATATTCTTTGCAAGATGCAATGGACGCACTCAATACTCTTCCGTCGGATGAAGATTTTAATGTGGACATATTCATCAAACCACCAGATCCTAAAATTCATAATGATGAAGAATCTGAGAACGAAGACAATGATACTTATAACATCCCTCATTTATCATAAAAGTAACTTTAAGCACCAGCTGAAATAATAATTGGCAGTCAAGGAGTTGGTGATGACGAGAATTTGGAACCTGTACCAGTAATGGTACCTATAACGGAACCATCAGCATCGATGCAATCTAATTTACCACAACCGAGTATAGAGCGATTCGGCAATGATCATTGGATGAAGAAACGATTAGAAGTAAAGGGTCAGGAAAAATTTGTTGCCGATTAGATTGAATGAGATTTTTTAGGTGAACAAAAAGAACCAAGTATGAAAACTCAGCTAAGCAACTGATGTTTTCGAACAAATTTTTGATGATACTGTGTGGGAACTCCTGAGAGAAGAAACGAAAAAATATGAGATTAAAAAATGTTGCAGGTTGTCAAGCCAATCACATCTGAGGGATTGAAATGTTCTGTGGGTATACTAATTCTCAGTGGGGACAATATTGTTCCAGCAAATCGTCACTATTAGGATCAAAAGCCCGATATGCATAATGATTTAGGTATTGCGCAACGCCATGAGAAAGAACAGATTTCAAACTATCCTGAAGTATTTATACTGTGCTGCCAACGATGCTGATTTTGACCAAGATGACAAAGAGCGGAAATTATGAAAATTCATTAACCTTGTGAAGGGAAGATGTCTAAAATATTTTGTTTCCAGGGCTGACTTGAATTATGAGGAGAGTATGGTCAAGTACTTTGGTAGACACCCGATGAAGCAGTTCATAAAGGGTAAACCAATGATACTTGGTTTTAAAATGTGGTGCTTAAGTTCATCTGATGGACACCTAATTAACTTTGATTTGTATAGAGGCAAATTACAAAAAATGTACCCAGCTCATGCCAATCTATTTGGAAAAATAGAAAATCCTCACACCAGAGACGGTCGAAAGACTTTGGAAATATCATGTTCAATGATGCAAGACTCTACTTGTTACTTGATGGCATTTTTGTTCATATATTATCAGATTGGTGATAGATCAAAATAAGGTCACCTGTTGACCTTTGCTTTCTTACTCCATATTGATGTTCGTTAAAATGTTGAAAAATTTGAAATATTCAAGAATAAATTGATTCACAGCTCATAAAAAATACAGTAAGCTAAGAGCTTACTTTCATATATTATAATTTTTAATTACAATTGAAATTATACTAAACTATATAACTATAATTATATTGAATAAAGAAAAATTTCTGGCATTGCGGTTTGTACAGTGGAAATAATCGATGATACTTTTCCCTGGAAATCACCTCTGGAGTGGTATGCAAATCGTTTCGCAAGTAAAACAGGTACAAAATATGTTAGCAGACCAGACAAAGTGTAAGATTAGGGAATTGAAATTCGTGGATAAAACTCTCCTTGATATATATTATCATGTTTCATTCATAAACATTTCTGTTTCTAGTACAGAGGAAAAATACCTTCAAGAGGATTTTTTGTGGAGAAATCTGTTGGAGTTCAAAAATATTGTGAAACTGAACTATACTGAGGCAAATACTCACGAAGAGAACTGCTTTCTCTGCGCTGCAATATTCTTTTTCTTCTGGTCCCTATTCTTCTCCCCAACCTGTTCAGCTAAGGCTAATGCTAATTGTTCTCTTCTTGGTGGTTCTGATATCCTAAATGAAGGACCCTGGGATCTACGATAATAATTAAAATAAAATAATTGTCAGAACAGTGGTTGAATATTAATATATCTACATAGATAGATAAAATTATGACAAACCTTTTTCTGCCTGAAGTTTCTTGATCAATTCCAGAAAATTTTCAAAAATTATGCGACACTGATGAAAAACTACTACAAGAGGAAAAAACAATTTTGAAATAAGTCTATAACAATATTCTTTCCAATGAGTGTAGTATAAAAACTATAAATTCTCATTTATGACCTTGGTAGTATATTACCAGGATGAGTTGATGAGTGTTCGAACAATAAATAATCAAACTAATATTATTTCTCACAATTACCTTTGAGCTCTATACACTTCATTCAACAATTCTTCAATTAAACTCGTCAATCGATTCCATGAATTTCATTCATCACCAAAAACATGGGCAAGACAGTGTTTGAATTCAGCTGCCTATTATTTTACTGTCGATGTTGAAGGAGCACCCTTCGTAAGTATATATTCAATTAGAAACAAGAATCTAACGACTGCACAATATTCAATTTTATCCATTTGATAACAATGCGGAAGTTGTTCACTTTCAATGACTCTTCAACACTAACTAACTTAACTAACACCTCTTGCAAAGGTCGATTACTTTTCAAATAGGATATAATTATTTTTGAATTGAAATTCTTATTTCTACAATATGAATTAAAAATATATTCATGACTTTGGTTTCAAAACTGTTTTCACCACATTTAAAAAATATACTTGGTTAAATACGAAACATTTTACTAACCTTGGTAAAGGGGTGTCGCTACCATCTAATCTGAATGGTGTTCCTTCAATTTGTCCCCAAGTCATCAGTGGACTACCCAGAAGACTCGGTGAAGGTGAAGGAGTCCTTACGAAGCTGAAACCATTAATCTGTGGGGTATCAGGTTTTACCAACTCTTTGCCATCAACACCTATTTTGCCATCTAAAACCTGTAAAATAATTATGATGAAATATGAGGAGAATCAATCAAGGTTTTACATTACAGTTGAGATCAAAGAAGGGAAATGTCTTAATGTTCTACTGCTTCAAAATAATAAAAGAATAAAACTTTATAATCAACACTGACATTTCATACAGATCATTCACGATGATGATATTATAGGAGCAACTGCAGACAGCAGCTGTTTCGCATAGTTTCATTGGTCTACTGCACATTTAACGTTATTTCAACAATGTTGATAGTATATTATACAGCAAGCCACCAATTCATAGCACTTTTTTAATCAAATGCAGAAGAACAAACACCTTTGTGAAAATAAAATTTAAGTTTTAGATGATGATTTCTTCATTAGAAAGAACAAAATCCGGGCTACTAGGCCGTGGTCTAAAGGGATATGTGATACCAAGGGTGCATTCCACTAAGCGCTCACAACGATCACGCTAACGACCGCAGTTTTTCCCGTTCCACTTGCTTGCGAGCGTTACTGTCGTAAAATCAAGTGGAATAGATTTTGGAGCGTTTTGGGCGTTCATGTGAACATTACAAATGGCGAAGTTGTGGAAGTTTTAATGAGGTTACGTAAGCCTCAACAATAAGTTTCAATAATTGCAAGATAACTTCATTTATATCAAAAAAAAGTATAACTTAATTTTTTATATATAATTTCA
>WOGR01001934.1:0-18565 GCA_015342045.1 Leptinotarsa lineolata | reverse complement strand
ATGGCATCAAACAAACTTTGAGAGGCTATATCTCGAAAACTAATTGAGACCGACTAAAAATAAAAAGTGTTCTGAACTCCTATCATCATGTAGTATCATCCCTGAAAAAGTCACGAAAACTCGGTGAGTATCCCATAAACTATAATTTAGCCAAAAAAATTACCTCAGCTAAAGGCGACAATTCTTTCATAGCCCTGATGTGACGCAGCTTCAATTTTCTAGCGGCTGAATGGGAATGCAACATGACGGATACCACATTGATGCCATCTTTTGGAATTACCTGAAAATATATTGATTCGTCAAATTGACAGTTTTCGATAACAATAAGACATTTTAGAGTGTGGCTAACAGAATGATACATACAAGTGATTACCCAGTAAATTTAGTATGTTCATCGAAAATGATGGTCATAGTAAAATGGGAATTCAAAATATAAGGAAAGGAATGAATAAGAAGCTGGGAGACTTTAAGGTAGCAACAATCTGAAAAAAATGTAAAAATAAGGCACGGACACCAATATCCAGCAAACAAAAATTTTTCGGTCAGAATGAAAGAACATCAAAAGATTATATGTTTCATGTCAAGCAGATACAAAAGTAGGATTTGACCGAAAATGATTGCAAGAAAAAACAACAACTCAACATCCAAAATGTCTTCATAGAAAACAAAAAAGTAGGTATTCTTCCTGAAGAGCAAGTCATCTAAACTGATTAATAAATACAGGTTAGTTGAAAAAAAATCCGATAAAACTATAACTTCAGAGAGACGTGGTAAAAGATCAATAATATTCGGCAATAATAGTCATAATGAACAAGACATAAGGGATTATTCTTAAGAAACATCTGACAAATAACCGATTGAAATGACAGTTCTCCAAGAGCATTATTTTTAGTGTTACTATGAACCAATCATTTAAGTAAGATTCTTTTCTATAGAAATGAAGGCTACTATAGTAGCTTCGATATAACTCATAGCTTCGATAGTTCACTCATAACAGAAGACGTAACTCAACAACAAGTCCGACAAACTGAGAAAACCATAGTACCAATGACCACATATCCAATGATCCTTGAAAATGCGATGCAGAAATCAGTAAACCTGGTAACTCAAATACCCCCGCGGACTAATAAAGTCAAGAGATATACGAGTACATTGTGTGCAGCTTGGAAAAACCACAAACTGTGAGAGATACAAAGTCGGTTAAATTAAGAAAAAGTTGGATATTTTGGAACTTCTTCGTGTGTTTTTTTTTTACATTTAGGAAATTCCGATTATGTGTAATACATATTAATGTAACTGCCGTCAAAAAAGTACTTATACAAAACGTTGGATTTAAAATCTGTAATTTAAATCTTGTACAGCTTGAGAAATGGCAATAAGAAAGTGGTTTTTATTTTCAATATATCTTTAAATAACGTTGAATATCTCCGAAAGTAGTCGGAATTTTTCAAGTAAAATACCTAAAACGGGCATTTTTGTTCCAATTTAACCGACTCTCTCACGGTTTTCGATTTTCACAGGTTTGTCCTCTTTTCCTTGGACAAACCGTATAGATAGAATTCAAGGAAGGCTCAAAAGGGGACCAGCCTGGGAACCGTCTGAGTATCCTGGGATACCTAGGAAATCGTAGGTTCTCATGAGAGGCAAGGGTAAGGTGTTTTCACCTAAACTTAAGCATGTCATATATACAGAAACCCAACTAAAGAATTCTTAAAAACATGAAGAAACAAATTTTTGAATGAATGAATATAATATTAAAGCCTGTGATATGTTCATCAAGAATAATAGATTATCGTAATATTTACTGCATCAAGTCGAACCCCGACATTTGTCTCACCTCTTTGGTGCAATCCACACTGCAGTAGCCAGCGGTTTTGTATTCAGGCTGATGAGGAGGAACGAAGTGCAACGTCGATGGAGCCACTCCCGTAATAAGGATCCCGCCTTCGTGCTGTCGAAGCTCGCTAGTGTAGTGCAGTCGCAGTCCAGATGTGTCAGAGGCGCTTCTCATAGTAGGATTGTCGAAATGTACTTCGAGCATATAAAAAGAATTCTTTTTATCCGCCAAAGGAAGACCGATGTGATTTGGAAAATTTTCCCCTTGAAGAATAATATGATATTACGTGAAATGAGTATGTAATGGATTTTATGAAAAATTAAATTTTTGGCTCGTTTCAGCTCCGAAAGTTCCTTACCTTTAGATCCTACCGCCCAAGCGACCAGCGGCGTCAGACACTTGTCCCACAAGGGAGGCATGTTGGCGTAGCACAGTCTCCCGCCCTCCTTGGAGAAAGCGTCCCAAACCGCCACGTCGTCTGAATCGTCCAGATCGCATTCGTGCATGATCATGTGGTGTACCATACCGGAGTGGTTTCGACCGATGAGTGGCTCGAAGCCGACAATGTGATGCTTGTTGTTTAGCGTCGGAGCTCTGAATATCTTGCACCAGTACATGGTGGTCATCTCGTTGGGAACATTTAGCTGTGGAATCGAAAATCGTCAAATGAAACATCAGAAATTTGTCAATTCAAAAAAGATGAAACTTGGTGATTCTTATTTCAGAATATTATTCAATTGATTGCACTTTGACAAGGAGCCGAAACGAGCACTGAACTAAACAATTGAAATATCAAGTGTTCTGTTGATCTATTTGTAAAGCGAAAGAAAATGGAGCTAGTTGTTGTACCAAGTGTCTCTCACCAACAGACTCTTGACAATCATAATTATATTTGTATCTACGAGTTGCAAGACATAACATTCCGAATAGAAAATGTCGACAAATCTGAAATGTGAAAGAAAATAAATGAATGAATTCAATTTATACTAGGACTCGAATAGGTTTTTTTATTTTTAATGTTATCTTGTCTTATATTCCAAATATGTTAACATTACCTCTACAAAAAGGATATGAAGTTCAAATAAATGTTTACTTACGTTTTCGAACACGACGTTCCATTGACTTGAGTGGCCAACCGGCATTTTCATCACTGGAGGGGGGCCCAGTAAATGGATGCTCCGAGATCCTCTGCTCTCTTCATGGTAGACCATTTCTGCTCCGTGTGGTGGATCATTGTCATGGAGCGCCCATATCATATGGACGGTATCACTCTATGAAAAAGAATGTGCCATTACCATCACAACAAAACCAAATAATCGAGAATATACGTGTAATTATAAATTATAATGAATAATGAGTGAGAGTAGCGGACTCTAAAGTGATTTTATGAAACGTGAATAATTCAATTTCAACATATATTATCCTTAAAAGCCATTAAGTATAATGTTATCAGTGAGGGTTTTATTAGCTATCATTTACATTTGTTTAATAGAATGGATAATAATTTCTATAAGAGACAAAAACATTACTATTTCAAATATACATAATTCGATAAATTAATATTATTAGTGAATAAATCTCTCCTAGATACTTTTATCTAGGATTTCTTATCGATTAAGGAAATAATACTTGTGAAACTTCTTCATGATCAGATAGATATAGTTTATATGAGTTCAACTGCTGGTTCGGTATGATCTATCCTACTATCATAGAATAGTCCAGAATCGATTGTCTAAAAGAGTATATTTTTATTGACGAACACTACGGAGACGAAGTCGAGACAAAATAATACTATCGTCATTTGACAAGGAATCAATTGAAAGTTTTCTTCTACCAGTATATTCTGTCTATTTACAATTGTTTGTTACTAGTCCGATATAATGTGATCTATCTGTAAAAATCGAATTTTCATTGTTGTATTCAAGTTTTTTCCTTTCGTTGAGAAATCTCCAATTTATCTATGTTGATGGACAAGTAGATAGTCAAAAACAAATATACCCAATTTACTGAATTTCTTACCGATAAAACGTAATCATCCGGATCGCAGGTGTCGTAGGCTCTCCTAAACTCGATAATGGTATAGGTGTCATTTTGGATCCCTCTCATCAGCGTGTAATTATCAATTTCGTCTTTGACAGGTGCGCTGCCTTGACTCATTGGAACGCCGTGGCAGTCCTAAACATAACGGTAATCGTTAAAATATAACCATCATTTTACATTTTACTCAATGAAGAACAATTTTGTTAGCATTACCATTTCAGAATTCTTCAAGATAAAAATATAAGCTGGAATTTATTCCAAAGCAAGAATTCAATTTCTAAAGTAATGTTACATCAGAAATGTTGTATTGCTAGGTTTAATTAATCGAAAACTATCTATCCATTTCCCCTTTTTTCTTTTCTCAATCCACCGAACTTATCGTCATATCGAAGAAACAGAAAAACCGAGTGCAAATCCACTCACTGCTGTTTTTTTGCGCTCGTTTGATTTCACAATTTCCCTGCAATTTTCCCGCATTTACATTTCATAAATAAAATTAGTGGTTGCTGGTTAAAAGTCTTTTGGATACGGATGAGTATCGAGAAATTTTGAACAAATGAATGTATGTGCATAGTTTTTGAAAATTTTTCAGAATATTTTCATGTTACACGCTTCAAATGAATACTTTTTAAATAGATGTGAAACTGTAAGTCTTCTCAAAACACAAAAAAAAAGAATCACTTTATATTTTTGGTAGAATAAGGAACACATTTTGTTTATGGTCTTGAAATTCTTTTAACCAAATTTAGGAGTTGAATACGATTTCATGTAAATTTGTACCTACATATAACTTTATTTTCGACAATGCTTGTGGAGGACAAAATTCATGTTAAAACAAAAAAATGAATGAATAAGGTCAATCATATGAATGAAATCACAAATTAGTCAGTTGCAACCTAATCTCTTCACGGTTACGGCGGTTGAAAAACGGAATAACAAGTTTTTTGCCTATTTAATTAACGTTAACATAAACGCCGCAAGTTGATATATAAAATGAAAAGAGGAAACATAAAAAATTCACCAGAAGTCGATTATTAAAAACGTGGAAGATATACGGAGCGGATGTAAACCACAGGAAGTCGAAATTATGAGAGCATAGGATGTTGTGTACACCTTGTGTGCAGAAGAGTGTGACCTTCAGTTGGGCCATGAACGGATGTGAACGGGAGCGACAAAAAACGTTGGTTTTTCACCATTACAACCCTTTGTTCCCTTATATTCATGACGTGAAAGGGTCTAAAGCGACCTGGCGTTCAGTGAACATTTTTTCAAATTGATTATCACAAAACCGTTTTATATTCCAAGTTCTATGTTGATGATGAGGTATGAAATGTTTCACAAATCGGATTCAATACTTCAACGATGAAATATCGGTATGTGCATTTTGAAAACATTGCTTACATTGCTCCCACACCCCAAATTTGCAACACTCTTCTCCACGCCTATTTCACAAAGTTGGTGTCATCAGAAAATGAACTATACTGATTCCTTGAACCTGATTTTGTCCATTTTTGTGGACACACTTAGCTATTTCCGAATTTTTCAAAACACCAAATTGACCTACCTACTTTTTGTCACAGCCCTCGCAGTTTGCGTCTTAAATCCCAGGCTTTTTAGTTTTTGCCATATTACTGAAGTGATCAAAATGTTTTGAAATCTGCTTTTATGTGAACTTTTTTAAAATTTCTATGTAACTCTTCAGCTGAAATAGTTGGATTACGAAGACAGTGAATTTCCACCTGAGAAAGTATTGAAAAGTGAAAGGTTTATTCAGTTATACTATAATACAGGAAGTTATATTTAATGAATAAGCACAGCTCATCACATGCATCGAAAAGAATGTTCAGTTCTTCATTTCCCGACTATATTTCCATTCAAAACCTACCATTTTTCAAAAGTATTACTCGAATGATGTTCTTGTCAAATTTACTCCAAAAATAAAATCATTTGGTTCCATGCAAACATTCTCCTGTGCGGTTAAAAAGAAGATTAATAAAGTAACTCATTAAAAACAATGAAGGAAGTTAATTCAGGGTCACATTGACACACGGTTAGGGGTCATTAAAAGAGAGTGAACTTTCAGAAATTATCTTGAGGTTATTTGAAGCAGCTGCCAAAAGTTTTTCTCTATTATTCCGAGAAATTAATGAAACTTTTCACACATTATGTGCTCAATTGAACTTGACAAATCTATCTTTCCTCAGAAGTATAACGTTGCATGAAATAGTAAATATATCTCATGTGTTGAATTTTTATGCACAATTTCGACAAATAAATATAAACAACTCATACTAGAAAAAGAAATGAATTCATCTGAAACTCTTCCAGAAGTAAATGACGATACTGAAAATAATAAATCTGTATGTCAATTTTTCACTAATTAGGATTCAGTTCCCAGGTATATAACTCTCCTGCTTTTCAGATTGAAAAATAGCATCTCGGTGCATTCCCACGCGTTTTTTGTCGAATCTGCCTCTGATTAGAAAGGGACCAGTTCGTAAAAGTCATCTGAAAATGTTACGGGGCATTCTAGGCCGCCGGAAAGGCACGTGGTGCCAGGTGTAAAAACATCTGCCTCCGTCGGAAGGAGCGCAGGAAGAGAGGGCATGTGTTTTCGATTCGATCGTATAGGGGCAGCCGCCGATTCCGAGAAACGTCAGCTGCTTTTGCGCAATAAAAAGCTTACACATTTGCTTAAACAATGATTATTTTTTCAACATAATTCTATAATTTAGTTCTCGTGAGATTATTCAGCACTGGTGTATCATCATTACTCTATCAAACATTACAATTTCATAGCTAACATTTTCGAAAACGGTACACCACAGTAATAATGAAAATATTTCAATATAGCTTACCATCAAAAAGGGTTGATTCAGTCTATCGTCCACCCAGGTGAGTATAATGTCCGATTTTTCCATTTTCCCATCAGGGCTGAAGCCCAGCCCCACGTATCCCCTCGTCCTAGCCTCGACTCGAAACAGAATTTCCTGATGCCTCGGTTGCCACCTAAGGATGACTCGTTCTTCGTCGTCCAAAACTTCTGAATGGGTCCATAAAATATCGCTAGACGCGTCTCTTCGTTCCCGAACGCTGCTCAAATCGGGAAAAACTTTTGACGGGTCTACGGTCGGATTACCGTTTTCTTCGGATTCCTCCACGGCAACTTTTAAATTTCTCGTAAGGTGTAGCCCTTTCGGGTGGCTGTATTCCTGAGAGGGTCTGGGGAATAAATTCGATTCACCGTTATTGTACGATATTCTGTTGACGTTTTCGACGTGTTTCACGTATTGGTCCAATAAGTCTTCGGCGAGGCCGATCGTCTTCGATAGGAATACAGTAAAAAATATCAAGATCGCCGAGTTGTACATCATCATGCAGTTGGTATTCAAAAATGCATATCTGAAAAGATTAAAGATAAACTCAGTTGGATTATTTTTATTGAAACGACATATGTATGTATACGAGGTCTGTTCAAAAATAAGGTGAATGTTCCAAATTTCGCGGGCTACGTACATTCAATTAGAGATTTTTTTATTTTTTATGTTGATACACTCGTCTCGAATATATCTTCACAGTTTCAACCTGTTCAGTTTGTTGGTGAAGGGCATAAGTTAGAAAATTTTTCGCGTTTTCAGCCATTTTCTGCTATCGAAAGCGTAGATCAAATAATTTTCATCAAATTGTGTGTGAAAAATGGATTGTACTCTGAGTCAGACAATATTTACAATGGTACAATTTTTTCACAAGAGGTCGAGGAGATGTGAATGACAAAAAACCGTCGCATGAGCATCGCTTAGAAATTGTTGAATGACGTCAACGCCGATCCAGATTTACGTTAAAGGGTCATAACTGGTGACGAATCATGGGTGTATGGTTATGACATCGAAACCAAAGTCCAATCGTCCCAATGTAAGAGACCAGGAGAACCGAGACCAAAAAAAGCACGCCAAATCAAATGTCAAGGTTTTACTGTTTTCTTCGATTACCGTGGCGTAAAGCATCAGGATTTTTTGCCACATAGTTATTCTGTGAATAAGGAGTATTATCTTGAAGTAATGCGCCGTTTGCGGGAAGCAATACAAAGAAAATGTCCGATATTATGGAAAAACAATTCATGGCTTTTGCATCACAATAATGCACTTGCTCACTCTCATTGTTTGTTCGTAATTTTTGGCCAAAAACAACTCCGTTATCATGCACTATTCACCGTATTCACCAGATTTGCCCACCTGTGACTTTTTCTGTTCCCAAGATTGAGGAGACCCATGAAAGGACGCCATTTCGCGATGATTGAGGAGATTAAAACCTAATCGGTGAGAGAGCTCAAGGGCATGACAAAAAGTGCATATCAGAAATGCTTCGAGGATTGAAAAAAAAAGGTGATATTATATCTGAGAAGGACTTCTTTGAAGGGAACAAATCAGAAATTGACAAATAAATAAAATTTTTTGAGAAAAATAAAAATTCACTTAATTTTTTTGAATAGGCCTCGTACAGCTTAGCAAATTTCAACTTGCGGGTGAGACCTAAGACTAGATGGGCGGACGATGGAGTGAGAAAGTAGTCAAATAACGTAGAAGTATAGACAAAGTTGTTTTGCGGCATACATTTTTAAGAGATATATAAGGGTTCAGAAAAAGATGAATATGTTGCAATTACAAGAATTCAAATTTCCAAGTGTCATACACAATCGGTTTGTAACCAGTACTGTGAAATTTCTAGTCTATGGTTCTATCATCACCACCTTTCCTGAGTGGCTCTTCACTGCGGTACAACTCCTCGTTTTTTTGTGTTCGCAACGCGTTTTTCATTAACGGGCAGATATGTTTTCAAAGAATTCATTTGCTTATAACTCAACTTTTTCGAGGTTAAAATCGACATTTATGAGCAACATGTTGCCCCAGATATATTAATAATGGCTCAAACAGGTTTGTGGTTTGAGCCACTGGCACTAGTATTTTATCAATTAAATTTTCGTTTATCCAGTTTGATGAGACTATGAAAGTCCACTTTCAACATTGCCATTTTTCATTATTTTTTTCCTATTGCCGAAGGTGGGGCACTTTTTGTTTTCTAAATTCTGGTAGGGTGCATTGTCTAATACGCGAATTATATCACCCGTTCCCATGTGAACCGCTGACCATGCTGAAGCAGAATCTCGCGATTCTGGGAAACTGATGTGCAAGCAATTTTATCTTCATGGGAAGAATACTTTTATAAGTCAGTCTTAATTTTGCTCTCACACTGTTAACACCCATTTTTGTTAATCAAATTCAATTATCAAAAAGAGACTTTGACATCCGAAAGTTATATTTCGTGGCATATTAGAAATAAGTTTTTCAATAATTTATCTCACTGTGATAATCACCAGTTTTTGTTTGATATTTGAAATTGAATTTTGAAATTGAATGAATATATGTTCCATCCATGTAAATAATTGGTCGACTGACTCAAAAGTTACTAAGAGTTCGAGGTATAACTTTCGTAAAGACATTCAATTATGTCTACCGCAGTATCAGACGGAACGTTTGGTACTTCAGGTTCCATTCCGAACTGGTAGGCCGTCCAACCCGCCCGGATTGATTGATTTACGTGAAACTAATGAAATACACACATAAACATTTTTTTAGAACACTCTGGCCATTGAAAAATCCTTTATGACAGGCAGGCAAGCGCGGCGGGAGACTATGTTATGATTTAGAACTGCATACATAATAGGTATTACAGCTAATAAGTACTTTGAAAAAAATTTAGGTTTCTTGCAGCTCTGCCTATCTACATTATTTCTTAGTGGCCATATGTACCAGTTGCCAAGAATTAAAAGCCCGTTAATACTTCTTTAGCACGTTTGTTGACAATTACAATGTTCAATAGAATATCAATTGAGGATTCACTACAACACTGCATGAGTCAACATCGTGAGCGGTACGGTACATCATCAAACACATTTTGCATACCTGAACGGATATGGGAAGCAGACAAGCAATAGCAGAATGTGAATTGGGATCGGTCGATATATTCAGAAATGGAAATTTGATGAATATAAAATCAACACAACTTAACGCTATAATAAAATCTAAACACTAAGCAATTCCTACTCTTGTGGTTAAAAAATTGAAATTATTGAAACAGATATCACGCATTTGTGTCAGTTTTGAAATATTTTGATTTGAACAAGTTACTTAAAATAAAGTTGTGGAAACGGGGTGTAATAACAAATAACACTTTATTTTCTCCATAATACAAAATGTAAAATTTCCTATTTTTCAGACTGCTCATAAGCGTACTACTGGCAGTATCTTACTTTCAATTTTTCACAAAAAGGGCGCTTCGGCTGTCAAAATTGAAGTGGACGGTGCTTTTTAGGGATTTTTTTATTATAATTGTTAATATTTGAAATAATTTTTCCTTTATCATCGTTAAAATTCATCATATAGTCGATTGGATCATGATTGATAATTGGTTATGGTTGTAGTCAGGCTTTTCTGAATGTTCAAAAGATAACCATATGTGGCGCTAACATTTAGGGTAAGTCATTCAAAAAAAGGGTACAAAAATTTTTTTCACTGCTTGAGATTTCTGATGAGAAACATATCAGTCATTGAAAGAATAAAAAAATACATTTGTCTTCTCTCGCGTCTTGCTTATTGTTTACGATGTTTTTTGAGAAAAAACCATCTTATTAATAAATACTGTCACATCAGAGTCAGTTAGTTTTTTCAGAATTCACCTGGAAATTCATTGCTAGTCTGATGTCTAATTGAAACAAAACTGTAAAAATCAAGAGATAAATGCCTCACTATCGAATAGCATCTCAGAAATCAATTGATTTCTAATCGAGTTAATATCATCTAATCATGAATTCCAAACTTTATTGAATATGAGGTTAATAATTTAAATTCCATTGGTGAAAAACACGTTAGAACTTTCAGCCACAAATACCTATTTAGAACCAAAAATTTAATTTCGTGTAAGGTTATATTTGTGTAGGTACTTTCGAAATGTATCTAGTATAGCAATACTTCTAATAGAGCACTGAACCACAGTTGGTAATGAAGAACGATTGATCAATTACTCAATTCATTATTTTTTTTAATTTGCAATAGCAACACGTGATTACATCAACCATTAGAACCTGCCAAACTGAAACCATCCGATTTTTCCTGGAAAATTGTATCAAAACTAACATATAAATATCTCATTACAGGACCATAAGAAACAATGTACGAAATATTTGATACCAGAATAAACGTCAATTGAATCAATTGAATCCCTGTTCAACTTTCTAAACACAAATTGTAGATTGCCATTGACCCATGATCGACGCGACTTTTATCACAATAAGAAAAATAAAAATGCAGTTGCTATTAAAATAATTGTAGGGTATATTTTATCTGATTCATTTGAAGAAATACAGACACACGTCAGCATCTTTATGATATTTAGTTGACTTATTCTATGTGCAATGTCAATAGTGCAATGTCAAGATAGCGAAACTGAAACAATTTTTTATGAATTTATCTTAGGATCGAGAGTAAAAAATGCAAATTTATAAAATTAAGTGATTTCTCACAGAGTAGAAAAAAGTTCACACATCTATACACATCAAGAGGATGTGCATAAATACCTGTTTCCAGGCTTTCAATTATAATAGAGGAAGTCGTTACATTGCACCGAAATAATTGCTGTTTTCGAATTATAATTTCGCGTTAACGTACAAGTATCATTTGCGATGTAATAAGATAATTCCACATTTGGAAAACAAAATAATAAAATGATTTATTGGACACTTCAAAGTGATGAATATATGAATTCAATAAATAAATAGGTACTATTATTTTCACGCCAAGTAAAACATCAAACACAATTACCTCCAGAAAATTATTATAAAAATGACGTAACTTGAAACGAAGAATGACAAAAACTGAAAATATGATTAGAGCTGGCTGTTGCCAGCTACTCAATTTGCGAACTCTTCAGATTTTGGGATTTTGGGTTTCCCAGATTTTCTAACAACAAAAAGTTGACACATATTCACAAAGGATAAATATAATTAACCAAGGTTTTAGCCAAATCAACTGAACTGTATTTTTATAGTATTTTTACTAAAAAAATGTTTTATAAATTATTTATGAACCTATTGAAATGAATCAGGCACTAAATGTTGAGAGAAGCTCACCATTAGTGAAAAAACGTTCCCAAATTGAATACACAAACGTACTGAGGAATACTCTAAAATTAATTGTTTTGAGTCTTATTGTGTAAATAAAGATTCTCAATTATCTTCCATGTAAAGGAAAGCGATCAGTTACTTTTTCTTATAATTAGAATATACAGTGTGACACACCTAAGATGAAGACACCCTTGAATTTTATATAGTCATTTTTGAGAAATTTGATTTTTAGTAGAGGGGTAGACCTTCATTGGCCGCATTTTTCGTAATATAAACTCGCGTGACAGCCTCAAAACTCAGCCTACTGCGATCCCGCGAAAAGGGAAAATTTTCGATATTTTGCTTCGCATTGTATAGATACCGAAATAACGAATAAAGTTATTGTTATTATTATCATTAAGTTATTTGAAAAAGTTGCTTATGAATACATTTTGACCCAAGATAACGAATTTCATCCCAAAATTTGAATTTATTTGTAATTTTGAAATTCAAGTCCGATTTTCAATTAGTGGTTCCGAATAAGAAGCTACAGAAATGATAAAATAAAGTAAATGCATAGTCACTTTGTTTTGTAAAATTACATATGTATTTCAAAACAAATGATCAGTTAAATTAAAAATCAGTCTGTTGCCAATATAATGTACTTAATATTACCATACAAACGTCCAGTAGAAATTTACTAAGAATACAAAAGTGTTATATAATTTTTCTGAATAGAGTTGGAATAAATCGTATAGTGGACAGGGGTGTCTTCAACTTGATTGTGTCGTACTGTATGTATTGATGAGATATTACAGTTGTGGACGAGATAATTTTTGCATAACAAAACTACTAAAAAAACACATAGGTTCTAACGTCATTGCCAGTTTGCCACCCACATAGTCACGGACTATGTGGGTGGCAAACTGGCAATGACGACAAACTGGCAAACTGGTGAATACAACCTATAATCCTATTCAGAATATTCTAATACACTAAAACACTCCTAATACACTGTATCATTTTTGAAAACGACCTCGTAAAACAGTGTGAAAGTATTAAATATTATGATACACACAGGTAAGACCCATTAAGAAAGAAAAGTTAACGTTTAATAAATTTTTCCTGTGAGAAATAATTATTTTATCTTCCGGTAGAGCACCCATGCACGGGATGTTCCACTAGCTGAAGTTCTTAGCAGCATAAAGAAATATGATACTGGTTGTTATTGTTGCTTCTTTTTTATTGCCCTATTGTTATACATCCTTCTGCACATAATATCAGGTCGATGCGATATGAGATATAAATACATATACATATCCTGAAGTGATACAGTGCGATGTTGAATCTCAATAAATTTCAAACGGTTTTTAAAAAATTCCTTTTAGATAGCTTCATTGCATTTTTCAAATAGTGAGCTACAAAAATATGATATTATTTTCATACAACAAACATATTATCAGCAGAAATAATTTGAGAAAACAATTATACATTTTCGTTTAGTTTTCGAACAGGTATATTGATTGATGTTATATTTTGTACGTATTGTACGTGAATGATGAGGAATTTCTAGATGAAAAAAAAGTATTGAGCAGATATAAATAAAAATTATCTTTAGCACCTTCACAGATGGTTCTTTCAGATATTTGGAAAAAACTAGGAAATTAGATTTTAAGAAATAACTTTTCGGGCTTTCCAACGAATTCAAAAAATAATAATATCAAAAATTCTTTTTGAAACACTTACTTTCTTTGAAATCCTTGAATTATTCAGAAATTACCAGAATTGAGATGTTTTCCTCTCTTCGTAAACCAAGCAATCGAAATAAATAGCATTGATAGGAAAGTAGTAAATATAAATTTATCGATAGTAATACCACAAGACTTCAAAATTTCATCGAATTAAATTCTCAAATTGCATCAATTTTATTACTTGGAATAACAAGAAATTTCAACAATAACATTTGTTTGAAAGTACAATTATCAATTATCAACGACGAATGTTCAAATATATGAATATATGAGTATTTTTCAATAATAGGATTTCATTTGAATTGAAATGAATCAATTTTCAGGATAATAATTTATGGGAAAAATTTTAAAGGTTTCTATGGCTGGGATTTAATCAAATAAGCGAATGAATGTGTTAGGTACTGTCATCGATGACATGAGCAGATATAATTCATTCGTGACATAAAGTCGTAATTTTATGAGTGAATTGAGTGATTCATGTCATAATGTTATCCAGATTTGATTCTGAAGAGGCGATAAAGCAAGTGTTTTATACCAAAACATCGAATGCCCGCCATTGAGGATGACAGTGAGTGTTCTATGTAAGTGAAATTTTACCTCCTTCATATACTATATTGCGTAGCAATCCTGTGAATTCAATTCCATAACGAATGTTTGGAATAAAAACTGAGTAGAGAAAAGTGTTTTTGTATAATTCAGTGTTCATATAAAAGTATTTGTTTCGAATGTACTTTTCTTTCGTGTATGTTTATATGAAAGTAGCTATTTCGAGAGATCTTTTCTTCCAGTTTGTGTCTGAAAGTTATTTCAATACATGATTGCTTCCATCCTTTCGTTGGAAGATTCCCACATTTTATTTGTACAAAGATGGAGAAGTAGAAAGCCAAAACTTTTATCAAAAGGATTCTATTGTCGTGATGTATTCTTCGATTTCGATGAAATGGCTACTATTCAGAATAATGTTTCGATTCGAATTAGAAATGTATCATCATACCAATTAGTTTCGATCAAGATGGATGTTTCTGAATACCGTCATGAATGAATTATTTGTATTCGGGGTGGATTTTGAAGGATTGTTATATTTTCGAGAGGTTATGTGAATCAGTCATACTTCACTGATTAACATATTCGATTTTCATTCCGGTCTCATTGTATTGGCGAGATTTATTTGATTTACATTTTTTTTTATTGTCTCAGTGGAGTTAGGGTTTAGTCATTGTCATAATAATATCAAATGAAACTTATGAATTTCTGCAGAAGCGTTTATGCAAAGATTCAATATTTAGTGACATTATATTTGAATATTTGATTCCATTGGTTTAATTCGATCAGGACAGTAACAATAATTGAAATTGTGGGAATGAAGTATAACTAGGCCTGAGAATCACGTATGATTCAAGAAAAATGACGTCTAGATGTCAACTTCGTGGCTGTCATATTCATAGCGACATTGATATAAACCTCTGTTTTGGGCCAGCCTTCAATTTTTTCGTCATTTCATCGGTTTCAAGAAAATAATCAGTATAAAATTTGATCTAGAAGAATCATATTAAATAACACTTTATTATAAGAAATGTATTCAAAAAACACTTTATTGTGAGATTCTTCGGGCGTGTCTTCACTAACTAACTCTTAGAGAAGACACGACCGAAGAAGCCATTGTATGGCGAAACATGTGTTGCGTTTTTGTAAAATTGTTTAGTGAAAAATCTCACAATAAAGTGTTTTTTGAATATGTTAGTTATATGGATTTTCATCAAGTATCGGCCAATTCCATCATATATTTTATTATAAGATTTGATCAAATTTTTGCACTGTTATCATGTAGGCCATAGACATGAATAAAATCAACATTGATATTAGCTATTTAAAAAAAATATATATGAAAATCACTGAACCAGCTTGAAAGAAAATGAAAAAAGTGCCTCAAACATGTCTCAAATTCAGGGTTTCGTTTTGATATCATTAAACTTTTCTGAACCAATTTTGATTATAAACAAACAAGTCCTCTTTTCATTAGATTTTCATCAAGTAATAATCGGTATTTTCCCTTCAAATAAACGGGGAATGAAATCCCAAGGCATATTTTTTGTCAAGATGGTTTCCTAGCACCGGAATTTTATAACATGAAACTGATGCAACTTATCTAAATGAATTTAGTTGGTACTCAGAATCTCAACGTCAATCCGGGTAATTGAAAGAATCCTCGGACGGACGTGATATGCCCCGCCGTCTTCGATTAATTATAAGAGTCCGTTGAAGCAGGAGGTAGGTATTTAACAAACTGGTTTCGTTTCAGTAAAGATCCGAAGAATCTGATTTTATTGTGGTTGGAGTTCAAAACATCCTGTGAGAAACGAATAGAAATGCTTTCGACAATAACTTGAAACGACAATTATTGTGATGTTGTGGCCTCGACCACAGAATACAATGGCAAAAGAGTGGTTGAACATAAAATTATGAAGTTACTTCCATGTTCGAACTTTGAGATGAAAGAATCCAAAAACTTGAAATATTGCTTAAAAGTATTAAAACTATTTCATTGTTTCCATTCGCATATAATTTGAAGCACCGGTTCCTAATTTTTAAAACACAATAGTTTTTACGAAAACAATGACTCACATACAGACTACGAAGATCTATGATTACGAGCCGGGAAGACATATTCTACAGAGGATTTATTGCATCGAATGGCATTTACAAACCATGTTGGTAGGTATATGTATTTTTTCGCGAAACCGAAGAATTGAATTACTTCTCTTACAGAGTACACGTCCATGTGTTCTAATTTGACAAAAACACGCACACCAAATTATGGCATTATAGAAACTTAATGTAATTTTACAAACCAGTTCAAAATCCCGTCTAGCCTGCGAAAAACTTTCCCAAACGTAATTATTTCAGCATTAAACGTGAACACAGTAATTTTTCAGAAAGCCTATGCATATTAAGTAGTACCCGTATATTTCTGAAATATCGTTCGGTTTCTCCCGTCTTAATGACCAGTTTCGACCATCTCATAGAAAATGAAAACAAATCGACCGTTTGAGGACTTTCGAAATAAACGTTGGAGAAGTGTGTATTTTGATAAAAATTCCTATCAGAATTGAGTAAATCAAACAACACAAAATAATCCGAAAGGAGAATCATAAATCTTGGACATTCGAGGAAAACCAATTCAACCATTAATATGTATGGATTCCCAAAATCACCCGGCAACATTTATGTTTCTCATTGAGCATTAAACTGCCATAATTTAATGTAGCTCACGTACATTGGCAAACCCTTTAGAATTCAAAGTAACTATTTGTTATGTGGACAAGAACACTTTCAATGGGTCGTTGCCTTCCAATTTTTATGATAATTTAATTCTGATTGAAAAATTCGTCTTTTTATAAAAGATTCCAAGCGCTCAGCAACTTAGCTTACCCCAGAACTATCAAATTGAATAATTTATAAGATATACACAAAGAAGGGTTTTTCTCAACCTCAATCATCTTTTACTCCTTTCTGAAAATAAACGTTGATTTAACAAATTCCTCTCACAGCTATTCATTCGCTATTTGTTAAACTCTGATAGAAAGTGAAAGAACAATTTCAATAGTTTTTCACCATTAAACATTATAAACAAAGTCATGAAAATGTATAAGAATCACGAGATTTTTTCAACCCAAAGATCAGTATAATCGAACAAAATCGGAAAGTTTGAAATTAAACGAAGATTAATGAAATCAAGTGGATATTGTACATTTTCAAATGAATAGTGGAAAAATACTTCAGCTTGTCAATAATTCAATATAACAAAACTGGAAAAGAAGTTTCGAACTCACCACTGATTTATCAAAGTAATCCAAGATCTTCAATAATCCCAGGACACTGTCATCTATCTTTTTCAATATCTGTTCGAAAAGAATGGTAAAATAGTAAAATTAAAAACCGCGTTGTGAAAATTAAAGAAAAACCTCAATGGAAGATTCGAAAGCAAAATAGTTGATCGACTCAATGCCCGACCGATGAGCAATGTATGCACGCATGCAAGGCAATGATGATGGTATAGTAGAGGTTCCACACGGTACGAATGTCAGTGCCGCCGGGCAACCTCTTCCTTCCAATCGGCAGTCAGCTACCTATACAGATGGGCCGACCTGCATGGGGTTGTGCCGTTTGCACCAAGACATAATATATCATTCAATTCCTTTTGATTCTTTTAAAGAAAAACCCGAGAATTACCAAGAATTGCAATTTTTGGTCAATATCAAAAAATTCATCAGCACTTTATTATTTTGTTAGAAATTTAATATTTCATTTTTCAACCCCGCTATCCAGCAATTAATTTTGAAAACAATCATTTATGTAATATAAAAGAATTGAAACCATAGAACCTTGTCAATAATAAACAACATGTAAACTGTCGAATGGTTTGGAAATCGAAATTATTGTCAACTATCTCTCTTCGGTGTATTGAGTTCAAGTTATCGTTCAAATGAGCTATTAGATTAAACGCTAACTTTAACTGCTTTGTTTTCCTTCTTCACAGGATACTGTATGTGTTTTATAGCGTATTTTGTTGATGACGCATGTGCATTCTTTAAACGTCCCTACTGTATCTTATAAAGTAGTTATTTTATTTTTTTTATTTAATGAATCGCTTCAACCTCTTGGGTTATTAGCGAAAAGCTACTATCACAATTTGGTTATAATTTTGATTGATCTCACATATTCTATAATATTTCTATAAGGACAATTGCTGCCGAGTGCTTCTTCTACGGTAGGTGGGATATT
>WOGR01001933.1:0-18570 GCA_015342045.1 Leptinotarsa lineolata | reverse complement strand
TATAACAGCTGTTCTAACATTTCATTTTGTTGTAGGGTTCAACATTATTCTACGATATTATGTGATATCTGAAGGTCATTTTTCTGTCGAATATAATTCCCAAGCCGTTAACTGTTTCGGTCATTGATAAAGACTAATTATTTTTTATAATTTACAAATAACCGCATCAACTTCATGATTATTAGCGGCTGAAAAGATATTCATGAGTAGTAATTACATTCAATACAAAGTTATATTTTGTTGGACAAGTTCAAAGCACTTGAGTGATTGATAATCTTGCTAACACTGAAATAGCTCAAGGTTTCCTGCGTTTCCTTCGATATTTTACATAGTTTCTAACTGAAATACTGCACTACTCGTATGATGTATTGTACTGTCAGTGCAACTTCACAAATGTGGCACTGTGGTTGATCTGCTAAAGATATCAAGTATTCGTGTGTTCTAATCGATCTTCGAGTGATCATAATTTTTTAGTGGTTCGACTTTGGGTTTCCATTCTCTCAGTTTGGATGGAGTACTCTGCCATTCAATGTTCCACTCACTCAACAATATATTTTTGCCTGGTTTGGGTTGTCGATCGCTTTCCGGTCTTAAAAGTCAGCACTCTTGTTTTCCACAATCCCCACATGCGAAGGGACCCAAAGTAGGATGATTTTCTTATTGTGCGTTTGGAGTTCGTGAAATTGTTGTTTGATAAGTATTCCAATAGGGTGTTCAATATACATCCGTTGACGAAGTTTTAAGGCCCTGAAATATTGAGACTTTCCGATGCACTTGAATTAGTTTGACGAAGAGCTTGAAGGATGGCGAATAATTATCCAGTTAGAATTGTTGCTGTTTCTGGAAGTTTGAAGGTCAATGCAACATGGTCAGTGACTATTGCAGCTCGTAATCCGAGATGAGTTTTGATGAGTCTGCAGGGTGGTCATATTGGTAAAGGATTTGTCGAAAATTTTGTTTGATGATGTTCCTATTCGTATCGTGTTTGAAAAACTGGGATAGGAAAGTGTTTATGATAGAAGTCTGACATGAAAGTGCAGATTTGATGCTCATGGGGTACGGGGTTGGAAATGACTATATTTGTAAAGAACTGATGTGTCGTCGAATCCTTTCATTGAAAGAAAGATCAGTTCTTGGTCGTTAGTGAATTGTCGAAAATCAATTCGTTATTGTGTTTCTGTAGGTGAGAATATTATTCATGGATGAAACTGTGGCAGCAAAAAACAATCTCAACCGAGTTCTGCAGAAACTGAAGAAAGATTTTTCTAATCCACAGTAGCGGCTTTCCACTGGCGTAATCCTATAAGCTTCTGCAAATAAGCGCAGAACAGAATGATGTATTGAATCCAGTTGAAATAATGTTCTTTGTTCATCAGAAGCATATGAATTCAAACCGTTATCTAATTCAGAACATATTGAAGATCTGTACAGCACCATCAGTGTTGAACCTTCTGCACCTCATTGTTCACGATCTAGGTGTTTGAGTAAGTTTATTCTATTTTGGCATGATAGCAATAGATATTTGACATGTAGCTTACAATTCAATTGTTGGTCGAATATCATCCCTAAGAATTTGAGATGCATTACGAATGTTAATTTTTTTCCTGAAGATAATTCAGTTTGTTTTTCTTGTAAAAAAATTGGAGCCTGTGGTTTTGGATTATACTTTTGAAGAACTTATTTGGTTCTATAGCAGTTCAGCTGAGTTATGGATATTTTCTTCTTTGGCAAATAGTATATACCAAATCATCTGCGTATATTTTTGCCTTAACGGATTTTTTCAAGGAGTATAAGACATCATTGAGTGCTATGAAAAATATTGTGAGGCTCATTATCGAGCCCTGAGGAGTTTTATTTTTTGAATTTTGTGATGTGATACTGTACCATTCACTCGAACGCCAAACTTTCTTTTTAAAATGTAGTTCTGTTCAAATGCCATTATGTTTCCATTATAACCCCATTGTTTCAGTTCGTTCAGAATATGATAACTCGAAAGCTTCTTCAATATCGAATCAGAATGCCATGCACTTCTATTGGTTCGTAAAAGCCTTCAATTTCGGCTCTCGAGGCCCCACATTGAACATTCTTCCACTATTTGTATTTTGCACATCATACACGTAATGGATATTGGCCGATTGGATTTTGTTTGAAAGGCTGGATTTATTTGACTCCAGAATGGGGATGATCAGTGTTTGTCTTCAAATTTGGGTTAATTTTTGTTCAAATCATATAAAAAAACAATTTGTTCAGGCCAATCTCAAACTCCCTACACTATTCGTTAATGGACTGACACCTATCAGAAAACAACTACTTCCCTGGCTAATACCACGAAGGGCGTTGGATTATATCGGACAGGTGTCAGTGTAGGAATCTTCACTGAAGTATTTCATGCATATGCTGTTGGCGATACAACTTCCGGAATCGATTTTCCATTATGGATCGGGCACACTTGCAGACCCGTTTTGGGCTATTTGGCATCTCGTCAGTGCGAGGTAGTGGCCATCATCAACATTCAGTCGATGATATTCCATAATTAAAATTCGAATTCCTTGCAGTATATCATTCCTCAAACTGAGCTGAAGCGAACAACAAACAACATGTTTGTCACTGCCTCACTTAATGAACGAGGTACTAACCAACCGCATATCCATAATTCGCCCAATTCCTCGTATAAGAAATGAAAACTCTCTACATATAGTCAGTGAGCATACTTGAAGACTGGCTATATATCAAATCATATGGAAGAATAGTTTGTTCAGTTCAGTCTCAAACTTTCTACACAGTAGGTTGATGGACTGACACCTATCAGAAAACAACTACACCCCTGGCTAATACTACGAAGGGCATTAGATTATATCCGACAAATTGTTTTTTTATATTTGATTCATAGCCAGTCTTTAAGTATGCCCACTGACTATATGTAATTAAATAATTTTTGTTCGTTCCAAATTATTTTGGTAATTCGCATGAGAATATTCTTTGCAACTCTTGGTAGGTTTTTCAAGAAGAAAACTGGTATATTATCATCCAGTTCCATTGAGGTAAGTGCTTCATGAAACTTCTCGTTAGTGATTAGTGAGTTTATTGGGTCCTCATTGTCTGTGAGTATTATTGACTAGGATACTTCTTGTGATGATGTGTAATGAATGCTTCATCGAAGGTTTCGTTGGACGAATATTGGCTGTATTGTTCTTCAAATTCTCTACCTATATCTTCTTTCGGAGTGATTATTGATCCATTTTCCTCTAACGCGGCTATATTTCAGTATGAATGTATACCTGAAATACTCTCGACTTTTTTCCATACTGTAGCTATTGGTGTACTTCATCAATATTCTGTGTATAGTTTCTTCATGATCAGTTTTTGCTGCTTGGTAAGTCTTGTGTATGCTCCGCATTTGTGTCTGCATTTGTCTTATTTCAGTCTCGAGATCCTCTGTTTTGAGATTTTTCCATCTCCTCAGTGCGATTTTTTTGTTTTTATTGCAGAGTCATACGCTTTGTTCTATCACGGTACAGGTTTGCGTTTTTTCTTTCTGATTGATTTAGTTGCAGCATCTTTTATGAGGTAGTTGAAGTTATTGATGATTATGTCTATGATATCTGAAATTTTGGCTTTATAAATGTTGTTTTCAATTAAGCTTGAATACTGATACCATTTTGCATTTTTGATGTTCCATTTCAGGAACAGTAATTCGTGACTTGTTGAGAAAATTTGTTTTGAGTAGTGTGATATTATTATAGGATAGTGGCTACCAAATAAAACGTCTAGTATTTCTCATTCTATGCGTGTCGAGATGTTGTGGTTACACATCGCTAGATCGATGAATTTTTAGTAGACGTGTCAAAACAGGGTTTTGAACCATCGTTGACAATAATAAGGTCAGCATTATTGAAGATATTCTCCATATATATGATGAAATTGGCCAATACTTGATGAAAATCCATAACTAACGTATTCAAAAAACACAATGAAGTGTTTTTTGAATACAATATTCTCCAGTGTGCGGCTGATAATATTCATATGATCTTACTCCCAGGCAATATTTTGTGCATTGGAATACTCAATGATAACTAGTGGTAACGGGAATATGTCTTATAGAGTTCCCAGATATTGTTCGATGGTAGGTAAATGTTGCATATAGAATTTTTTTGATGCTAGGATAGAAGAGGTATGATTGATTATATAAATAAGGTCTATTGCATGATTACAACGCTAGAATGTAATTAAAAACGTTCACCAAGTTTTATTTCCAACGAATTGATATTATAACATTTCTTTGATTCAAATTGCACTAAAAAATTTCACAGCAAACTTCTCAACATCTTCAATTCATCAGCAAACAATAATGAATGCTCGTTTTCTTGAGTTTTCCGTTCCAGAAATCAAAATGACACGTAATTTGAAAAATATTAGAAAACATTTTCTGAGTAAATCCAATGCTTCAGAAAATAGCCTTGAAGAAGCGGTTTAGTGAGATGGTGTGACAGTTGTGGAGTATGAAGGATAAAAAATACCAACAGAGCATTGTTCAGTTTTTGGGTGTACTTATTCAGTTTGAAATGCATCGAAGATATTGTTTGTTATTGTTACCAAGAATTTTAAAATCAAAGTCTCGCAAATAATCATGCAAAGGAACCGGCTTCTTCAATGAACTCATTTTTGTTGTGAAAAAAAGAATCATACAGAAGTAAGGCGATGTTCAGTGTTGCCAGGTGGACTTTATCTGCAGTAGATCTCATATCTTGGTACCTGACCTACTAATCTATTGTTGAAAGATGAAAACTACTGATGACCCAGTTTACTTTCTATAATAATCGTCAAATATCTCTAAGAAGTTGATGAATATTTTTTAATATTTTTCTGTATGAATTTTATATTTTTAGCTACTGCTAATGATTGAAATAACCTCGCAACACTGACCGTATCAGTATGGCTCAAATTCGTGCTTCACAAACACAATATAAGTGGATATTACTCGAGTGATAACTCAATACAACACGTATCAATTCAAAGCCGGAACAAGGGTCACTGCTTTAGCTTGTAATGGAATAAATGCATTCATACTTAGTAATGACTAGAGAGAAATACCTCATTTATCACTCAAACAACATTTCACTCAAATATATTTTTCATTGCTGGAAAAATGGAGTAATTGGACTTCAAACAAATGAAGATGACGGAAAGTAAAGATGTGATGTTGAATCTAGAGTGTGAATATTGTAAATAAAAATGTAATGAAATGTGTAATAAAAAATCCAATATCATGCCAAAACTGCAGGAAAGTATATCATAAAAGTTGCCTGGAGTGGAAAAACTGCTGAAAGCAGGAAATTGAAGAAAATCTACACAGACAATCCAAAGGCCAATCTATGGTACACTTGTTAATAGCCCGGCACAACTTTGGGATGAGGATGCGACTGGCACAAATGTTACAGATACACTCACAACAAGTGAGAAAATGGAATATGAAAAATTTAAAATGAAAAGTGGTCATGCAAAGAAAATTATCAAGCAATTGGAAGAGAATAATAAACTTTTGTCTGAAAATATCACATTATTGAAAGAAAGTAAGGAGCTAATCCAAGAAAAAATGATAAACCTGCAAAAACAAAACGCCTATTTGGAGATAAGAACGAGCATTACTTCTGTTGAAAAAAACATGAATAGGATTCTGAAACAAAGTGGTCATACCGTACCGAAATTTGATATATGAGAGGCTCAGATAAACTGGCCACAACAGAATTTAAATAAACATGAATCAACATCTGCGGGAACTAATAGGAACTCCAACTCTGATGGAAAGCAAAATGATAAGATATCCAACATTATGAAGGAACAGCTCAAATTGATGAATGATATCTTCGATTTGACTGATCAAGAAGAGCCAAATAAGGAGACAGAAAAACACAGAGAGTGGAAAACAGTGGAAAAATATCATAGGAAAAACATTGGAGAAGCAGAAGATGGAAATAGAAAATTCAGAGGACGGCATTCAAGAGTATGTATGTTTCTATACAGGGTTAATCAAGATGTTGAAGAAAAAGACATTCAAGAATACTTACATGAAAAGACCAATCAAAACGCACAGGAGTAGCTATATTTACAAAAAATGATATAAAGTCCAAACCATCAAAACTGAAGGATTTGAATAATGAGATAGACTCTGAATTTTGTGGCTTAGAATCGTCAAACCAAAATTTAGTAATAACACTGTACAGATCTTGCTTGGGATATGCTGAAATTTTCTTGGTTGACCTGGAAAATTTATTGAATAAATACGTGAAAGGTCGCGAAAATAATAATACTGGGTGATTTCAACATTAATTTCAAGTCGAACTCGAATGTCTTATCCGAAATGAAATGCTTATTAAATTATTTTGGCCTCACTATAATCATATCTGAATTTACCAGGATAACAGCATATTTATCCAGCTTCATTGATAATGTATTGACAAATATAGAGAAGCAGAACATGACTTCAGGGGTATTGGATCCATGTATGTTTGACCATATTGGACAATATGTAACCTCAAACAAAATCACTGAATGTAAACCCGACATAATTATGAAAAGATCTTCATAATACTCCTCAATGGAAAAATTCAGAGAATTCCTGGAAAGTATTGATTGGTATATTTTTGAAAATATAAATTCAGGTACCAACTTTTCAGCAAATTTCTTGATTGATACTCATGCTGATTCTGTGGATGTACACTTTCCATATAAAAAGTGTAGAATTGGAGAAAAACCACCAGTTATATTGTACAATTCACCTAAAAAAAGCTTCAAGAAGGAATTGAAAGAAGCAAGGAAAAATTCATATGGACATCATATCAGCACATCAGAAAACAGATTGAAAGCTAGTTGGCAAATTATAAACTATGAGTTAAATAGAAAAACTGAAAGTAGCCATGGAACTCCAATATACAATAAATATAATAAAGCAGTTATCCAAGATACCAGACAACGACTTGATCCAATACAATTCTTTTTTTCTAACGAGAGTCACAAGCTATGAGGTTCTTGATGCAATTAATGCATTAAAAAATTCGAAGTCGGTAAATTTCCATTTTCCTTTGTGACATCATTCAGCCACATACGGTTTATTAATGAATCGGTTGAATAATCAATCTGGGTTTATTAGTATCACTGGAGATGACCGTGGAATTGCTCACTTTTTATGACACCCTGGTTAGGTATATTATTGATATAATTTTTCTTACTTCATTCGCATTGCTTGCAAAACTCAGTTTTTCCAAATGGAACACTATTCATTTTGGGATAGTTTTGAAATTCCAAAATGATTCTGATCCATTCAAATGAACTAATTCCATTATCAAAAATCAACTGTTCACGAGATATTTCAGTGAAATAGAAGGACAATGCAATATGTTTTAATTTTCTCTCTCCTATGAAGTTTTTCAATTCATCATTCATTCTTCTGAAATTTCATCGACTAGTGTAAGGAATATCAAATTCACAGATCATCTTTTTCTTTTTCTGATCATGTTCATTGGGGTAGGGTGGTAGGTAGGTAGGTCGGGCTATTTATTTATATATTTCATGAGTAGTTAGATTATATACGAATTCTTGAAAAAAAATGTGTGTCCCTGAAAAGGATAATTTTTTTAGACTTCTTTGCTGGTTAACTAATAGAAGTTACTCCAAAATTCTAATGTTCAAACAACTCTCAGCACCAGATGTATGCAAATGATGAGTGACGTATGTGTGTTGCGTTAAACAGGTTATGCTACAAACTCATCTATAATTTTATATGGAAACTTCAATATCGATGCATCAGGTATTAATTGTGGTAATTTGCATTCAATTCATCTGGAAAACTTGATGACATACTTCTCCTTCTAATTAGGCGAAATCGTCTAATGGCCTACTCGTTTAACATCCCATACATCTGCGATCAAAGACCATATCTACAAGTAAAAAAATGTTTCTGTAATTGACAGTAATATCCCAAAAATCGGAATTGGACAAATAGACTGTTTAGCTCAGATTTTCGACGCCGCTTCAGAGACAACAATATTCAGGAGTTCTGTTCGAGATTACTCCACGAATTGTGGACACGAATGTTTTTCAATAGAAAAGGCTATAGAAATATTTTCAGAAACTTTTTCATTCTATTTCAAAAAACACTTTTGTTTGAAAAATCAGCATTGAGAACAACTCGCACGAAAGGAACACTGGGGAAGTGGAAGTATTCAGTTCTGAACTGAAAGACTTATATCAATTGAGAATTTCATATCCAGAATCAAATGACAGTCACAAAATTGCCAAGTTGAAAATTGATAGAGAATGATCAATAATCAACTTTTCTCAGAACCATTTGTTGAAACAAAATTACTTGGTCTGTTTGATGAAAAATCGCAAAACAAAACCTCTGAGGGCTCAGATGAAGTGCAGATGTTCATTCTGAGAAAGATTTTTCATATCATTATTCAACAACTGATTATTCTGGTGAAACTTTTGAAGTCGCCCCACAGCAACTTTCGAAACTAGGCAGGGTCATTCCAATATTCGAACAAAAGGACGAAAAGATATTCAGTAGAAACATATTGACCAACTTGAGTGCCCTCCTTATTTTCAAAACTATTTCAGTATGCCTTTTTGGAATGTCTCACGAAATTTGCGCATTCTCTTCTATAGTCAACAAGTTTTTCATCAGGAAATTCGACGAATGCAGCTTTACTTTTTTTTCAAAAAACATCTATAGTCAACTTATGTATAATACGAAAAAAGTCTGAACAATCTCTTATTGATACAGGAGCCCTGTGGGGATTCATATTGGAACCGATTGGAACCGATATTGTTTTTGCTCTATACCAATGATTCAGATGGAATTGCATACTACATAAAGTATGCTGATCATACATCGATAATTATCAGTGCAAAAACTGATAACAAATTATTTCAGTTGTGTGATGAAAATTTGAGTAATATCTTCACATGTTGAACACAAACTCTTTGTATATGATGAAAATGTAAGTTCCATATGTAAACGCACTCCTTTTACCCCCACAGGGGCACACCAGTTGAAATATTTGAAAATCATTGTGTTTTCACCTTTTCTGTTTTATTCAAATGAGGGAAAGATATAGGGCACAGTCCAGCAACATTGTATTTTTCCGCTGGAGAGAGAGTGGACAAACAATATTCAATTATCATATTATTGTCAGTGCACATTGGGTTATACAATTTTTCAGCGGTTTTTTTAAAATTATCCTGAAATTTCTATAACGATGCTAGGTTTGGCTAGCTGGTCCTCCTGATTGACGGAATTCCTTCCTAACCAAGTCTACCGAGTGAACAAAAATTGGACCTACAAGGCAAGGAAGTCTCAACAACAAAACCTCAATCTGTGAGTATTTTTTCGATTCCACAAATTTCAAACCGAGCGAAGAGGGACCTAAGAAGCACCTTCATACCAAATTTCAATTTCCTAGGACTCACTAGGACTTACCAGGACGGAGAAATGAAGATGAATAGGTGTTGAGTGAGTGGCTTTGACATTCATAAGTATAGATACAAGACAGAATTGAAACTTTCATGTTTTTTTCAAGTTAGATATTGGTGTCATGTCTTGGTACCACTTACACTTGAGAATTCATAACAAATCACTTACTGTAATGAGAACTCCGACGATGATGAGGTTCAAGTGTACTTTTAAACTACGTTCAATTGATATTATTGCATATTCGTTGAATGATTATCATTCATTCCTCTGAATTTTTCGAAAGCTCATTTCATTGTCCTTTTTATTTGTTCCTGATTCATAAGGAGAACAAAAAGTTCCATTGAACTTGGTACTTCCACACAGCAGACTCATGACCGCGGACTGATCTGAACTCTTGACGACTTCACAGGCTCCATATAGTACCATTATATCATGCTGTCCCTCAAAAGTCTTTGTCCTTCCTGTTGTCGCTTACTCTGTATTGAGTCCTGCATTATACATCTATCAATGAGCAGGTTTTCTCGACATCCAGCGATCCCTATCTTGGATCCTCCGTTCTCATATATACGTTCGAACACTTGGTCAACTTTGGGGGGTATTCTTGTGTATGAGATGCTCATTAAAAACTCATAACACGAATTCAACTTCAGTTCTGTAATCCTCATGAATCGACAAATCTAATCATTTGAGTATGAGAACGATCCATTCATCGACAAACCAATACAAAATCGGCTGCTTTCCGTCCAGCAGTGAGTTGAAAATATTTGCCAGATGGTGGTGATTCTTGTTAGATTTTTCCTGCGATGAGTGTTCAGTGCTGAAAGATTCTATCTGCGCTGACTGCGGCTGTTCATAGATGTCTTTCTAAAAGAATTCTACCTGATCAGATATCAGCAGATTATCCACAAGCCGAGGAAATTCCTGGCGGAACCTAAGGTCTTTCTCCAGGAAGACTTCCGGTTCACGCCAGATTCCACTTCCACAGTGCAGCGCACTGCGGGCGTGAAAGTTCTGTTGGCGGCCCTGTAACCCATCACACATTGACACGCGTGTTGCCTTGCCAACGTGATCTTAGCCATTACCTTGTGTACTTGCCGCTCAATCTTCTAGCAAGGCTGAGATTTCGTCTTTTCGTTTCGGAAAGCGATTGTACGGCGCTGTACAAGGTTGTATTGGTTTGACAGATGTCAGCCTCTACTGTTAGAATACTACGTACCTCTGCATTCAAAAAAGTCAGTTCTTTTGGCTTCATAGGCCTGATCCTGAAAGACGAACTGCGTGTTCTGATCATGTCCATTGAGGACATGATGCGAGTCTTTCCTCCAGTCGTGACACAACTGTCACTCCAATCAATTTATTACCAGGCCGGGAAGGAGCTGTATAGCCTTCCACCGAAGATGATACACGTAATCCCCAAGGTTTTGGGTGGAACAGGTAGCATGTTTCGAATGTGTTTCACACCTCAGAGCATACATTATCACTCTGTACCCTCTTCGCTCGGGTTGACTACTTTCGTTGCTTGTGTGAGTCGTGATACAACTTACCATAGACCTCACGTGTAGGTGGCTATCCCTGCCTATTCAGTATTATCAATATTATTACCATTCCAATTGAAATAACTTTCTCCAACATCTCATCAAATTATAAATCAAATACCCCATTCTTTGAAGTAGTTAGTATTCGAAGAATGAACATACTATTTACTATTTCAGTTTAGCTGACGAATCTTCATATTCCGATATTCACCCTCGCTTACGTGATTCTCCAGAACTCAAATCGAGCTTGAACTGAAACTTCCTAAATTTCCAGTTCTTATTAACTTTCTAGGTATAGATCTTGCTACTGTTTGTTTTCGTCAAATCGACCGTGAAACCCCTTCGCACATTTCGAATGATATTCTCAACAATAGCTATATTGCGAAAGTTTCTGCCACGAAAAGGAGATTCAAAACTTTCATATGGAGAGACGATAAGTACAAAATACGGCAATGACGGAAAATGCTTTCAGACCAGAAATATATCACATTATCCAAAATAATGAACAACATTTAATGAAATAGAATATATGATAACGATATAAGTGGCATTATTTGAAGGGGCCTACTAACATAATCGCAAGCTAGACCAGTGCTGAAGCCTTTGAAAAAGGTAAAAAGTGAAAAAAAAAAATAGTAGGATGCGACCCATTGATAAAGGGAGGAAATATAATGGAATTGAAAGGAAAAATTAATTTCGGTCGATTCGGGGTCGAGAAGTGGGAGGGGGTGAGTTTTTGAGGGTAAAATCAGTTCATCTCGATTTTCGACAAAACTACAAGTTTTATGGAAAAAAGTTAAATGGCAAAGTTGTAGGTAATGAAAAGATCTATAACTTTTTCACATACACTTTTTTCACATCACCTGAAAAATTTATTTGAAAAATTGAAATAACCAAGTTTTTGATCTTTTATTTTTATCTTTAACAGACATTTTTTTTCACGAAATTTGATGGAAACTGAATTTATTATGTTTCAAAGACATTGTGATTTTTTTGTTTTGGAAAATTAATTTTTTCACCTTTCAATTTTATATCGAAAAAGACCCATAATTTTCAATCAAAAATTCACGCATCAGAATATCTGCTCTTTTAAAAAAGTTGATTGACCTTTCATTCATTGAAATCTCTACTTTCTGTTAGTGAAAAAAAAAATTATACGTTACTATGAGAAATTTTGATAGTCAAGTTGGCGGAAATTCGGTCGAAATGTTGAAGAAAACCAATTTCTAAATTATCGACGTTTCGAAACTTGATTGTTTTATCTTCTGGACTCTGAAGTATGAGAACAAGACACACATTTCGAAACGGAAATTTACAAAGCATTTCTGTTAGAAACAAAATAGATAATGTAATATAACAATCGTTGAAAAATGATAAACGTTTCGAACACTTTACAGAAAAACAACATTGATGAATACTTACATTTAGGGCGGCTTTCCGAGTTGAAGGGTGAAGTGAATAATTCCGACATAAAATAAAAATGTCGAAATTCACTTCATCCTTCTATAGAATACCAGGCGGCCTTTCAGAATACTCAGAGAGTTCGGGAGATATGGAAAATAACTTTCCCTTCATATATGTGAACACAGTGTACTACAAGAATGAAAAAAGATAGGATTCTACAGGTGATTTCTATGATTTGCATGATCTACGAGTATCAAGCTAGTCTATAACACTGCGAAGGGTGCTTCGAAGGTCCTTACGACGGTTATGGGATAGTTTTATACTTCGTTAAACTTCAAAATATCATATCTGACAAATTGTCCCACAGACAGTTGAAGATCGAATAGGAATGGTTTTTGGTGGAATAAAGATTCAGCTCGGATGAGAGAAAAAACTAAAAAGATATGTTATACACGATCAATACAAAATATTTTCGACTGAATAAAACTAAGCCATGAGGAAATATAGGACCTACAGAAATGACAATTCGAGGAGGTTGAATAAACTAAATTTTGTTTTCAGCTAGTCCTCGAAAGAAATTCAGGTTTCATTAAGTAATCTGAAATCAAACATCGCAAAGTAGATAAAAGGGTAAATTGAAGTAGTGCGCAAGTAATCAATAGATATCCAAATTATGGCCAGACGCATATGACAATCCAACAGAATACCTGTACGAATAACAGAAGAGATATTATCGAATTGGGTGTTATGGAAACATGAGTATGTTATGTGACTGCAGTATTTTTTGAAGACTTGAAAGAAGTGGTCAATTCAGATGGCTCCCAAGTAGGTAGCAAAAACTAGTATGAGATGTCTTCAGAAAAATATTATGAATTGATTTATGTGATAATAACAAAATTGTTAACACTTCTAACACTTCATTATGTTTGAGGCAATTTTGAATCTTTTTCCATCAACTGGAACTATTTTATCAGGAAGTGGAGTATTTTGAATCAGGTTTGAGATATTACTGTTTCGAGTGCAATATTTCATTTGTATTAGATTCCGGAATGAAGCTGTTGAATGGTAATTAATTTGAATCTCACGTGGAAGAAGGAAATACACTTTTTCGAAGAGCTATAAGTGAGTGAAAAAATTGAAAAAGGAATGATTTTCTCAAAAAAGGAGGAAAATCATTTCAAGTAATTTTCCTTCACAATTGATCAAATCTTTCACGAATGACAGTGGACCAATAAAGAATCGACCGAAATAAAAAGCAAACCGAACGGTTACTGCTAATATGAACCTTCGAAGACTTCAATTAATAAATTGTCAAGTCTATTAATTTTGGCATATATTGAATGAGTGATTGAAAAAATTAAATTCCAATACAAAGCTACTCCAAATTGGTTAATATTTCGAAATGAAGTAGGAAATTTTTGATTACTTTTGTTTTGAAAATATGTGTATTTCTTTCGACAAATGACAAAATAATAAATAATTCACATATCTTTTTCAATAGCTCACATGAATACCTACATGATATCGTCAAAGAACTTAGTCCAGGTTAATATTTCCGTCATGAGCATCAGCCTCTTGCCTCAGCAATGGTGAATATTTGCGATTCATTTCGACAGAAATATTCGAAATACACTTATCATCTGCTAAAAATATATGAGTATATGAGCTATCTCATAAGAGTTTCTGGCTATAATTTATGTTTCATTCCATTTCATTCTGTGATCACCAGCCGATTTCAAAATATGCTTCGCTGCCTCTTATCCTGTTACTTGTCTTCTCTTCATGTATTTACGATATCCATTTATTCGGGGGGTCAAGAAGTTTCACCTTTATAACATTTTCCATAGGATCAAGGTATAATAAGCTGATACGCTGTCTCGTCCTTTCATCCGTGTTATAAGTTTTGTACTAACATCATATCTATAACCGGGTCATCTCAATTCTCCAGATACTCCGGATATATGGAGTATTTAATATTGATGTGTGATTTTGATAGGATGGCGACCGTCGAATATGATTTTGATTGTCAAGTTGGCGGGAATTTGGTCGAAATGTTGAAGAAACCAATTTTTTAATTGTCGACGTTTCGAAACATTATTGTTTCGTCTTCAGGACTCTGAAGTGTAAGAACAAGACATACATATTAAAATGAAAAATTACAAAGCAGTTCTGTTAGAAACAAAATAAATTATGTAATATAACAATTGTTAAAAAATAATAAACGTTTCGAACACTTCACAGAAAAATAACGTTGATTAGTACTTACATTCATGGCGGCTCTATGAGTTGAAAGATGAAGTGAATAATTTCGAGTTGAAATACAAATACGTACACAGGTTCCTGAAAGACGTTGACAAAGACACGAAGGGATTAACAATCTGAACTGTCGGTGAATCGTTCTTGATAATTCAAAAGAAGCCCATGAAAGAAATGAGAAATGTATTTGGAAGAAGTAGTCTGTTAATGATTCAAAGTTAGTTATTGCTTGATTTTTTCTATTAGATTGAAATATGAGGTGTGTAAGTTTTCAATATCCAACCTTTTGTTAACGCATTTCGTTCTATGTTTTGTTATTTCGATCTTTTTTTTAGTATCGTCTGTTGTCCTATAATACTGACTGACCCAAAATCAAAAGTATGAAGAGACGATTTGCGATGTTCTGCAAGGCTTGTAGGATTCTTCATTGTTTTTAGTGGGTCGTGTATATTTTCACAATCCCTGCTATATTCAGTAGTTCTTTGTTTGACATACCTGCCTGTTTGTCCTATATATATTCAATCACATTCAGCACATGGTATTTCATAGACAATATTGGATTTCAGGTCTTGTGGTGTTTTTGTTTTTATTCTCATGAATACATGAATTTCAATTGTGTTTTCAGGTTTCACACTAATTTTGAAATTTTTATTTTCTAGAGTCTTGCATAGTTGTGGTGTCAGACCTGCTATATATGGTAACTTGAAATATTCAATGTTCAATGGTGTTTTTTTCTTTTTTTTCTCGTTGTTTATTTGTTCTGCCTGAATATACTAATTTTTTGATTAGAGATCTAGGATAAAAATTATTGAGTAACATAGTTTCTATTAGTTTCAGGTTTTGGTTATTAAAATTCGCATGTGCGTGTATTCCTGTATTTGAGATTGTTGATGATGTTTATTTTTTGTGTCATTGAGTGGATGGAGTGGCAGTTTATGAATCTTTTAGAGAATATAGGTTTATGGTACCAATCAGTTATAATTTTGTTGTTAGAAAAGCCATTCTATTTTTTTTTCTTCTTCAACTGTAAACTGTGTGATGTTGTTGAGTTTACGATGATTGACTGATCTGTAAATGTAGGTTGATTGATGATGTGAAGTGAGCCTGAGCACCGCTAGGAAATAACTCTACGATTACATACTCCGGAGTGGGAGTCGGAATAATAATTAATATGCCGAAGTGGTGCATATTACATGCTCCAGGTTCAGATGCAGAACACCTTACACCTTGCCTCTCATGTAGACCTACGATTCTGTAGGTACATGTGGTAGATACCGACGGAAAACAACAACTAACGCAGCTAATGCCCCGCAGAGACCTGAAGTAAAACCATCAGGCGACATCTTCGATTTTGAAGATTTGTCGCAAATTGGTTTACACTATGAGAAACAGAAATTGATTTCATTTGGTCGGTACGACCAACCAATATACCGGCTTCGGGGTGATTGCCTCATCATCTGTACCGGGCATGGTCACTCCAGAACGAAATGAATCGTCTGAGTATCTCGACCAAACATATATAATTTCAGCTAGTGAGTTTATTCACCAGAAAAATGTTAGTACATATTCAACAATAGAATTAATTGTTATTGACAGATGTAAATAAATATGTAATTTTCACTAAAACTAAAGTTGCGCGTGGGATTTGTACGAATCAATTTACAATTTTTCCACAATATACAATGGTTTGAATTGTTGATTTTTATATTGATTTCTAACATTTCGATACTTGTTTCATATATGACTATGATAAAGTTAACAATGAACAAAAACAGTACACAAACAATTTGTGAAATATTAGAATTGACAAACCATATGAAGATTTATCAATAATATAAGATTCAAAAGGTCACTTAGTCAATGAGGTGAGTTATATTTCGTTGTCCGATTTTCGTACTGCTCAGAGATGTTTCAACATGATATTTTTTTTTTTCTAGTAAAATGTTCGTGGTCGATATTATTCGATAGATATTCATTTTTGTGGATGTTTCTGAGAAATGTTCGCTTTACATCACATATTCTTGCTTGTGAAAAGAGTAAATTGCTAGAGATGGTTGGTTCTTTTCCATACATAATTTTCAGAATTCGTTTCTGCAATGTTTCTTTCACAGGTGAAAAGCAGTGACCCCTCCCCAGCTCGAAATGGCATATTGAAAACGAGATTCTACTCGAGCGAAATAAATGATCTTCAAATGGTGGGTGTCAAGTAATTTACTTAAATATTTGAATTTGAACAGGATACTTTTCGAGGTTTTTGTAACTTTATCAATGTAAATATTCCATCTCATGTGACTATACATCGTTACACCTAAATATTTAATGGTATCTGTTCTGTAAATATCAATAACCGACTCGTTGCTTTGTGTATTGAGGGTGTTGAAATTGGGTAAATGATTCTAGTAAGCTGTAAAAGTCAGAAATTCAGTTTTCTCAAAGTTTATTGTTAGAAGTTGATGATTAAACCAGTCAGTTATCTCTGACATATCAGACTCCACCTTTTCTTTCAAGTCATTCCAATTTTCATCCTCTTACATTATCACAGTATCATCTGCGAAGCTGATTATAGTTCTTGTAGTATTTGAAGTTGGTAAATTATTGAGATATATTGGGAATAACAGTGGCCCAAGGACAGTGCCTTGTGGCACACCAAATTGTACTCACTCCTCTGAGCTGAGTTTAATTTCAATTTGTACAAATTGTTTTCTCTGGTATAGATAACTTCATACTTTATACCTCGAGCTCCAATGTCTTCCAAGGTTTCGAGTAGCTGTGTATGGCTCACAGTATCGAAGGCCTTGAAGAAATATAAAAATATATCATCGTCATCTATCGCTTTGTAAATTTGGGATGTTAAACTTGTTATAGCACCTTGGGTAGATTTGCTTTTCTTGAACCCAAACTGTTAGTCTGACAGCAAGTAGTTTTTCTTTATATATTAGTCTATTCTATATATAAGTCTATTCTTGAGAGCTTTTTTGAACATTTTCGCGATATTAGATATCAGTGAAACGGGTCTATAATTGTCAATCACACATTGATTTCATGTTTTATAAAGTGATTTAATAATGGGTACTTTGAATATGGAGGGACAGCTTTCATTACTTTGTTAATGAGATATGCCATGGGTTTGGCGATTTCTCTTTGAATTTAAGACATTCAGGTCTAATTTTGTCAATTCCCAGTGATTTCTTTGGTTTCAATGTATCTTTAATCTGACATATTTCTTCCTCCTCTACAGGGTCAAGAAACATTGAATGTGATATAGACTATCTAGGTACTGGGTTAGAACTCGATTTTTGGATCAATGAGGCCAGTTTTTTTCCACTTCCGCATAGTGCTTATCGAAGTCTTTTGCAAGTTTTAGGTCATTGGTCAATACCTCATTGTCTGTGACGATTTCTTCGATGTTTGATTTTTTTTCTAACATTCTATACTATATATTGTGTTCCAAAGGTGTCTCGAGCTTTTTCCGTTTCATTCAATCTGTGATTTATTATATTTCAATTTCGTAATTTCTATCACACGATTTAGACGATTGCGGTAATTTTTGAATTTTTTCTGTTATCTTCGGGGTTCTCCCGATATTTCTTATAGAGTTGATTTTTTATATTTATCGATTTCAATAGAGCTTTTGTGACCCAAACTTTCCTTTTTTCATCCTCTTTTTTTCTTTTAATCCTTCTTGTATGTTTTCCTGTCAGTTCACTTATAAGTTCAATGAAGAATGAAATAGCCATATTCATATCTGCCATCTTGTAAAATCAACGCCAATCATATTCGCATAATTCTCTCTTCGAATTTTCGATATCAGTGTATTCAATATAGGATTCTGTTGAGGCTTGAAGAGGTTCTGACTCAATGGGCATTTTCATTATTTGAGTATAATGATCTGTGATATTCGAG
>WOGR01001932.1:0-18570 GCA_015342045.1 Leptinotarsa lineolata | reverse complement strand
TCTAGAAATCAATTTTGACCCTACATACCAAATCTCATCGCAAAACTAGAAATTTGTTTTTTTGTAATTTCCAAGTCTGATTTTTCAATCGATGACTCCAATCAAGAAGCTACAGAAATGACGAAATAATCAAAATCAATGGAATAAATCTATTGAATATTGTTGAAACTGGTTTGAAATATTGAGAATGACGATTTTCCATCTAAAGTTAGGCAAATTGGCAACCAATCATATTCAAAAGGAGACTAAATTTGATCAACTCACATTTCTGTAGCTGAACCATTAATTGAAAATCTGACTTGAATATGAAAATTACAAAAACATTCTAGTTTCGAATTTTGGGTTGAAATTTGGTATGAAGAGTTGAAATTGATTTCCAAGCAACTTTTTGGAATAACTTATTTCGGTATCCCTAACGCGAAGCAAAATATCAAGAATTTGCCCTTTTCGCGGGATCGCAGTAGACTGAGTAGGAGATTTGAGCCGATTCTTAGCTTTCCTCCACCACTATGACATCATTAATAGCATTGACCGTGACTGACGTCACATAACCTTCAACGATGTTCGAAGTCACATGACCTTGAGGGTTTGACCTTGAGATTTTAACTTGTCTCCAGTACTTGACATTGAGTTTTGACCTTGAAAAACGCCTGAGGTTTAGCCTTCAAGAACGTCCTTCAGCTGTGTCTATGAAACATGACCTTGAACATAGAATTTAACTTTGAGATCAGGGGGCATTGTCCTTCATGTGTACTCTGTACAAGTTTGTACAGAGTAAACACTCGACTGCATACCACGAAGTCCCACCGACTAATAAGCGGTCCTTCCTTATCAGTTTGTACGGAACCTCTGCACACATGTGCACTCCGTGAAATTCCAACGACCACTGCTTGCTAGTTTTGCCTTCTGTCAGTGCATCGAGTTGGAATTGGTGGTGAGGGGTCGCCTGTGATGTCAGCTGACTTTAGTGGCACACTACCTCTCAATACAGAGACTACACACGTCTGCACTCTATGAAGTTCCAACTTTGAGGTGGTGTTTTGGGTTTAACCTTGAATGACCCACATATTTTCACGATCTTCATTGATTCACGTGGCTGGGGTGTCTTTATCTTGAGTGTGTCACACTCTAGATCTGAACTATGTTGAATCGATGCATAACAGTTTTACATAAAGTTTGGTCCATAGAATGACCAAATTGTAGGTCGAAATAAGTATGGTGAAGCCACATTCGATAATCACTGAGTTCGATGTGATTGTCCCTAAATTTGTCTTGAATTTAAATCACCTCAATGGAATAACTGAAAACTTCACTCCCTTCCCTTGGTGGTATGTATTTTCGAACCCATAATAGTCAAATTGTTAAGAGTCAGACTCAAAAATTCATACACATTTCATTCATAGGGGATCAGGTTTCAAGAAGTTATCACGATATTTTGTTCATGGAAAACGATAATAAATTATCCATTATTGAAAACTATTTGTACTTTGGGGTTGCGTTTAGTGTGAAATGAATTTGGGAGGATTGAACTCCACTTCCATTGGAATTTATACTATTTAGTTCGATAACAATCTGAGATAGATTTATTTAGAGCAAAAAATTATTGAATGAAAAAGTCAGTCACATTCTACGAAATATAATGGAAGTGAAATGTGTATAAATGTGCATCAAAAGTGATTCTTCAGGTGTTTTGAATACCAGAATATCAGAATGATATTCAATGATTTTCATTGTATTGGCATTCAATCGATTTGATATTGAACTGAGACATTGCTAAAAAAGTCTACTTTTGTAGATTCTGACTCTGAAATTCAATAAATCTATTTCAATTTGTATATTGTCAATTTGTGTATTGTATATTTACATATACAAACAGAAATATATAATTATGTTTTGTTCTTCATTATTACGACTTTTGTGGGTTACTGAAAATATGAAATATCATTTGGAGGAAATGTAGAGACCGATATTCAACAATAACAATATTTCATCAGGAAGCAGAAGAGTCATGAACTACAAATTCAGTCTTTTCTTCATCCCTTCTCAGTTGTTTTGACATATTTTTTTTCTCTAGTTTTTGACTGAAATGAGTTCTAGTTCCATAATTTTGAATTTCTGTAATTTCCATTCACAAATATTGTGAAGTATTCTTCACGTAACATAATTTGTTCATATTAATTCCGAATATTCTCATGTCTATATCATAGATACAAAAATCTTTGTTGTTAATAGACACTTTCGATCGTCTCGAGGAGACGATCATTCAAGAAAATTAATTGATTTTCTTATGTTTCAATAATTATTTACGATTTTCAATTTTCTGAAAAGTATCTGAGGAAGCTATCAATAGATATATTCATGAACTTTTCAAAATATGTTTGAACAAAATGCACAGAATCAGTGTAAATCTTTTTTTCTGCAATTTCATAGCTTACATGAAATACATTCCTGCAAGCAATTTCAGTAATAAGGAAGGAATCAAAATTTCCTGAAATATGTACCTACACTACATAAACTCGACAAGAAAGCTATTCTAGGACCACCTTTCAACTGTAGAAGATTTGAGTACTGTAACTTCACTTATTTATACCACCGTCACCATCACTTCTATAAATAATTAGTAAACTAATTATATAATGGACCTAAAGTGTATTAACTGAGCTATTTAAAAAAACAACATAGATCAGAATTGATCCCTGAATACAGGCACCCCACTGAAAAGTTATTTGAACCATGGTCTTAAGAAAACCTTTTCAACCTGGAACAATGGTGTCATCTACGTTTTTGATTTACAAATCTTATGAATAAGTATCGGGCGGTGTTGTTACGGTTTCAAATTTATCTTTCGCGTTTTTTTCTCCTTGATACTTTCGTGGATGAAATATATCAATAGATGAATGTTGAGTGTGAAACTATTTTCGTCAGTGTTGTGCTTACAAAATAAATATAAGATTGTTATCTGTTCACTGTTTGATCGGAAAAATATATAATTGCGTGTTTTTATTTTGCCAAGCACCGTCTAGCAAGTAGTTGATTCGGCCTTCAGTAATTTAGTTGGTACATTGTGATTCATCACTGATCTGAAGTGATTTTCAAGAAGCTAGTTATATCGCTGAGTATCTGACAGCAGAAAGTTGGACTCACCAGTCACAAATAACACAGAATTGATTATAGAGATAATTTCTATGATATTCTACCATATTCTTTAAAAATGGCCTCAATGTCTTACTCATTCTGGAAACGTATGATACTCTCATTCAAGTATATTTCTCCAAATGTAGTTTAAGAAAATTAAAAAACATCTACAAAGAAAACTTTGAAGAAAATGGTCAAAAAATTCGACAGATAAAAAATATAATTACGAATAATTTGTCTTTTTTTATAATATTCCTCAACTCGTGACAGAAACTTGGGACTCTGAAAATAATTTTTCATTTCTCATACATGGAATACTTAATTTTTTGTCATTTTCACAGTATTTTCAAAGTTTATATGAGAATAGAAAAAAATGTTTCCTAAATATTACGTTTCCTGTTCAAAGGCATATTAATAATTTCTCAATAAATAAACCATCAAGAATTATCATTTAACTGACTGAAATCTTTTCTGACTTTTTTATTTTTGATCTTTATTATAAAAAAGTGTTGAAAAACCATACAAAATTGATAACTATCAAACAAACGTACGTACCAGAGAAATGTTTATAGTGTATTTCGAAAATGAATGAAATAGTTCCAGTGAAGGACACAAAAATATGTTTATGCTAGTCACGATGAAAAAATAACAATAGCGACATTGTTGCTTTCATTATCTTCGGTGCTTTTTGAAATAAAATCTTGAAACAAATTTTTTTCAGTGCATTTTTTGAATTTTTATCGTTTGAAATCAAAGAAACTATACAAGGAAATATCTATGAGAGTTCCAGAAATGAAAATATATTCAAATTTGACTAATTGGAGTTGGAAAAATTCTTCATGAAGAACCTAACTTCCATTGTAGTCATCAGGGAAGTTTTAACTGAGCCTATCACTACCATATGGGCGTCCCTTTTTCTAATGTGAAAATGACCATCTAACAAATATCAAAAAACACACCACAAAAAACTTAATTTTTTCCAAAAATGAACAAATACTAAGTGGTCAATCCAATTTTCTATCTGTCACTATGTGTCACAACCGAGACTAGTGGTGATGACCAATAAAAATGATTTTAGAAATAGGAGAGAATCTTTATAGAAAACGGATTAATTAGGGAAACAAAACATATCTATGAAACTGCACACATATCATATCTGTGACTTCAGCTGTCCTGTCCAATAATTAGATAGAATAAATGTGAAACTGAAAAATAATGCTTATTCGTTATACATATTCTTGAAAAGTATTTTTTAAATTTATACATTGAAGATGGCTGAGTGATCAAAAAATTTGTTTCGAAAACTCAAGCGTATGATACAACTTTTTTGTCACCTCAGAAATATGAAATTGATGCAACGGAAAGTTGTGTTGATTTTTTTATGGATTGAATGACTCTATTCGAATTGGATTCGAAAAATTCAATATGAAAGTCGATATCAATTCGACTAGAGACGTATACGAAATTGTATAATAATAGATTATAGAAACTATGTCAATATAGATATAGGAAAATTCCTTGGTTCAATTCGATTTGATTCTTGCTGCTATGCAAAGTTATGGCTTGTGTTTGTTCGCCATTTTGATGTGATACATTATGAAATGTCTTTGATTGAACGGATCACCATTTGACAAGATATTCGAGATGATTTATATATTATACACGCAAGTAGACTGCACTATGGAAAACACACCGAATAGAGGTCATAGAGAATAATATTTTGTACAAAATGGTGCATCTATCTGAGTTTAATGGTAATATGTAAACATATAATTATAAAATGGCTGTTATGACCCTGTTCTGGGTCCCCTTTTCGTTAAGCTTCTGATTGGTTAATTGCGGTTTTTCAATAAACCCGATTACTCTGAAGAGTCAATATTAATTAGTACTAGTAGCTAAGAACATAGACTATAGTGTATGCATATATGTAGCTTAACAATGTCAGATATACGTAGGCCTATCTTATATACACTGAGATGCTATTACTTTTTTACATTTCAATTTCATTTTGATATCTATGAATAATGAACACTGTCGTTTATGAATTTAGTTTTATCATAAACTTTATATGGTTTTCTTTCCATTAATAAATGATGTATATTCCCATAATGACTTATTTTACTCAAAATCATCTGATACAGAATGAAATCTGAGGGTTTGGACACACCGTAGACCATTAACCCTTGACTGTAGCAAAGTACCCTCAAATCATGCGCTGACCCACGTGCATAGAAGGTAACATTGGGGCTTAAAGCACAGATTCTTTGCACCAGATAAGCGAAACGCGTCTTTCCATATTCATTGATTTTTCGGAATCCTCTTCTTCAAATGAGGGAGATATTCGAATCGAAAAAAAAATATTTCCAGAAAAGATTTTTTTTATAAAAAGCTTTGCGAATTCGTCAGCGTCAAACAAAAAATGTGGGAACCCCGAAAAAAATAGGGGAAAACTAATTACAATAAAAGCTACAACGAAAAATATGCAGATCGCGCACAGAAGTTCCTTTCAGAGATAAACTGAAAAACCCATTTGAAACAACTACTTCCGCATGAACATTGAACTACATGAAAGAAAAAGTCATTTCGGAACAATTACAATTACAGTATTGAATTATACGAGAATCAGTTTTCGCCATTTCAAAAAGTGTTCACTCAGCAGAGAGCGATTCACACTAACCACTACACTGTCTATTTTTTCCACGAAATATTTAGTCTCCATATAACTTAATTCTCACAGAGTAAAAAGAAGCGGCTTTATTTACTCTACGTCAATCGGAAACTTCAACTGAAAACAGGAAATTGCATGTCGTCGAATTGGTTACTCTGCTATAAATCACTTGAAATAATCAATTTGGGTGGAATAGAGACTGCGTGCCAACCACTTTCATTGCCAAATCCGTGATTATAAGGCCTCTTACTTCTCACAGTTTATTTCTGGAAAAGAACAATTGAGTGAGGAAATATATAAGATACCTGTTAAATTTTACAATAGTCGAGATGGTTTTAATTCAAGGAAGGTAAAGAGTCTTCCAACAGAGATTACCGAACTTTGATAGTTGATAACGGCCATCTTGTTCAAACTGCATCTGTCTAATTAGTCGTCATTTATTCAGTCTGTTTCGCCAAATCACCATGAGTATTCTATTCGGGCAACGTACCGCGCTCCTCTTCCCCTTTTTACGGTAGCCATAATCGTCCTTGTAGCTTCTTCAGTTTAGTTTAGTGGACTGTATATTATATAGGATTTGAGGAAGTTCGCAATAAAATTTTGTTCAGAACACAAAAAAGAGCGAGAGAGATTACGAGGCTGTGGTTCTCACTTGAGTGTATGTCGGCTTGAGTAGCTGCTTGTAGAGAGTTCCAATTCCACCTGTTGTATCACACCACACTAGCTGGCCAGCAATTGTTTATTAGTTTTTCTTTCTTTTTGAGTATAAAACACCAAAGATGCGTTATGTCGCGAATCTATCTAACAAAACCTATTTTTCTGCTACTGTTTCAGCGATCGACCGAATATATTGATACAAGGAGCGCTCCATATATCTAATCAGACTAGGAAACACAGCCGAATTTCGCGGTGAATTGGACGAAATTGAACAAGTTCTTGGATTGGGGCATAGCAGCCAACAAACTTTCGTTATTATTTCTTGGAACCAACAAAAAACTATTCAATTGAAATTGAAATTGAATCTTTATATGGTCGACGTATCACCATCACAGTAAGAACAACTCAGCGTTCTATTTCAACATAAAAACATCAACGACAAATACTCCCCAAATAACGAAAAAAACATCAATAACAAATGCTCCCCAAATAACAGAGAAAACATACTTCAAAATCCCTCAGACTGAAATAAAAAACCTTTGCAATATGAAAATCCCATATTTTATGTTTTTGGAAAAAGCTCATGAATTTTCAAATCACAGATTATATGAAGGTTACAACAAATATTCATGAAAGCTGAATTTGAATGAGATGTTGATACCTGCGAAACCCGAGGAAATTGCTGATTATATGAGTAAAAACTTTTCAGTTTATCAAATTTTTTTCAATTCAGCAGAAGAATTAATTTGATTAAATGAAAATAAAAGTGAATGTTACGTGGCAGCATTTTATAGTCTAGAAATCGAAAAAAATCATCCAATTCGAATAACAACGCATCATTAGGTGTTGAAGTACATATTAAAGAATCAAGAACTTTTTGAGAAGAAATGGAAGACATACACCAAGAGTTTTAGCGTGTTTCTGGACTCTTTGAACATTCAAAATCCAATTAATAATAATCTAGATACCCCAGACTACCAACCGTCTTTAGGTAGCTTAGAAATCGGTCAACCTCCACAAGACAATGACGACATCTCTATGCTAGTAAACGTAGAGGCTCCCAACATTGAAAACCAATTCAAATAACGATTTATTCGCCTATTGAATGATAGTAACGAAAACAAGCAAACTCGCGAGAACAATACAAGAACGAACAAATAATGAAACCACCCTAGAAAATACCCAAGAAACCAAACCTACCGATAACCATACTGTTCATTCCAACGCAGATAAAAATCCAATCGTTAATATCCCAAAAGTGAACTACACTGTTATTCATGGTCACGATCAAAAATCACAATACTATTTGAGGAAACGAGTAGAATTAATTTTAAACTTTCTAAAAGTAATTTGGAATAAGAGATTATCAAATCTTTCAAAGAATATAGTATACCAGGTAATCAATACAATCTATTTTTTGAATATCATTATTTATATGAGCCTTTCTCATTAATTTCACAAAAATATTCAAAAAATGTGTTGAGAAACTTTCATACGTTACGAAAAACCCGGATATAAAAAACACAATCAGGAATTATCATGGAGGAAAAATTGAATCATAGTGGCATCGATGAAACACTTCAGAAAATGGAAGAAAAAAGTTAACGACCGTATATGAAAACCTCAATTGAAACATTCATTAATGAATGCGAGATGTGTCAATGATGTGAATGATGAAAATATGATGTTCACATTAATGTCTTCACCTTTGAAAAATCCAAATTCCTTACAATAATGACGGTTTCTCATAATATGCCCAAGTATACCTTCTCGACGCTGTCGCAGGTACTGAAGTTTAATGTAAAAGTTTGAAAATGTCCTTATAGGACGAAACTGCAGTAACTTAAGTTACAAATAAAAGTTGTAAAAAACATAGGAAATTTTCATTTTTCATTTTTCATCCATAAATTTATTGAAGTCAACTTTAATTTTTGACGGCCCATCTCATGATATACATATGAGAGACGTTTCGTTACTGGTGTTGACGTGATGACATAATCGAATTTTTTTTAATGCAAACAGGGGTCATGTGGCACCTCATTCAGAAGGTTTAATAATTGTCTATTCAACGGTATAATTATTTCAATGTGCATCAATACAGGGTCAGCCGAAATAATGTATTTAGAAGAATTAAATTACAATAAATACTCATTCGTTGTACTAAATTATGCAATGGAACGCCACTGAGAATGAAACATCGTAATGTCATCTATCATTTTTGTTGATTATGAAAAAGAAATACATTGATTGATGAAAGTTCACACTATACTTGAAATTAGTCAATGCCATTGAAGTGAAGTGTTATTGAAGCGTTTGACATTATTTCTATGAATATATTCAAATCATTCATAATCCGGCAATGAGACTCACAGAAACCAAATGAGTCGAAATTTTAATTATGATTGCCTGTGGATATGAAGTAGGGACTCAGGCAGAAGTTCGTGATTTATTCGATACTCAATACTCCAACCGAGAACCTGTTACTCAATCAACAATTAGTAGAATCAAGACGAAGTTTCGAGAAAGGAGTTATACGGAAGATCTCCCTGAAAGCGGTGGAAAATCAATTTCAGGAGGCCAAAAACTTGAAGTGGTACTTGCGTTCCAAAAAAACCCCCCTACCAGCTCGAGACAAGTCGCACTGGGTAATAATTCACACCAATCGACTGTTGTTAGAGTGTTGCAAAAATAGAAATCGCATTTATATAAAGTTCATATGGTCCAAGAAATGTTAGACGAAAACTTTATTAGAAAAGTTGAACTTGGCGAAATCATGATGAAACGCTCTAACAGAGATTGGGGTTTCATACAAAATATAATATTTCCAGATGACGCTACTTTTATGCTCAGCGGTCACGTAAACCGTAAAACGTTTCGAAACTGAGCAAGAGAAAATTCATATTGGATTGACGAGCATTGCACATAATATCCACAAAAATTATTGTTTGGGCCGTAATTTCGAACAACCCGATGATAGGGCCATACTTTTTTGGGGGAAGTGTAACTGGTTCTCGGTATCTACACTTTCTTTGGGGTTATCTGATGCCATAACTGAATCAGGTATTTCTAAATAGAAATGATATGTGATTCCAAGATCTCCAGATTTGAGTCCATTAGACTTTTTTATGACGATACATCACAACGAAAATTGCACAAATTACCCCCGAAGTTCTTGAAATTGTTAAAAAAGAATTTACTGCCCGACTTTCACATTGCATCATTGCTAAAGGTAATCAATTGAAACATTTATTTTATTTTTATTGAATAGAGAGTTTTTGTTCACCCTGTATAAATGAATGATGGAAAATTCATATCGTTGAATAGACGATTAGTTGACTTTTGAATGAGGTGCTCAATAACCCCTGTTTGCATTGAAAAAAATTGTCGATTATGTCATCACGTCAATAACCTGGCTATCAGTATTGCGGTCCTGGCATGAAATTGCAGAAGAGGTTGGCAGGAGGTGATCCAGGCATCAATCAGTTTGATTTCGCATGCAAATAGCATGATATTACATACTCATAAAATCCCGACAATCTTGCAGCCAGGCACAGAGCAGATCAGGGACTTGCAAAAGATGCTTGGAATCAATTCAAAGCAAGAGACTTCTGTTGGAGATAAAGGAGCTGCTTGACTAATTACGAATATGATGGAACGAACACGTTGATTCGATATGAGGTTTGAGTTATCATCCAAATCACGTATACAGAAAAAGTAAAGCAAAAAATATTGAAAAATTCCAAGGTAGTAGCTTTTGACTATGGAATTGTAAGGTATCTCCTACAACTATTTAGTTTGGGAAAATTTAATTTTTTCACTGATTATTATTTAGGATTATTGACTTTTCATAACTTTCACGTAGTATTTTAGTAAAATCTATCGCGTATCTGTTTTCTTTCGAAAAACATTGAGAACAACTCTTCAGACACAATCAAATGTGTTTATTTTACTCATCTTCAACACCCTTATCATGTCGAGTGGAATAAGGATCGATTGGGTGATTGTTTATAACCCACTATTGTTAGCGAAGATTATTTTTGGGTTGGTTGGAACATATTTCTCAACCGAGGCATTTTGAGTCTCTCCTGGAAGTTCGTATCGAGAACTGATAACCTCTTTATAGTTACTCTGTAATTTTTTATTCGCGTTTTTGTTTGTCATTGTTTTCTTTACCGTTGATAAACGGTGTGTAAATGATAATTCACCTATCACCAGTCCCGACATTGGTAATCCCGACGTGATCGTTGTTTCGTTTATGAGTGACAGTGATACGAGTGAATTTCACGCGTCGTTTTCAAACACAGACAATACCGTTGTTGAACCAGGTTTACAAGGAACCGACGCAATGGTAAACGGTGTTTCAGAGTTCGCAGTGTCAAGTGCTACAGAATCGCGATTATGTGAGTTGCTGTCACGCTTATCGGTACAACTGGATGAGCAGGACCGCGAGATCGAGTCGCTTCGTGTCGAGGTGAGACAGGTGAGTGATCGCCAACAACCGTGCGACCGCTCAAATTCACGAAACCGTTCACGCTCGCAATCGTCCAACCGGTTTGGTGGTTTGTGCTACTACCACCACAGGTTTGGAGAAAATGCGCGTAAGTGCAGGTATGTCACAAGTGCTACGAACGCGGGAAATTCGCCGGGCAGTCGTTGATCGCGGCAAGTGACCGCTGCCCCACTGTGCATCGCTTATTTTTGACAGATCGGAACAGTGCCGTAGATTTCTTGATTGACACAGGTGCCGATTTGTGCGTGTTTCTGCGTAAACTTGTTTGTGGACGATGGGTAAAAACCGGGTTCAAGCTGTCAGCGGCTAACGACACGACAATCGTCACGTACGGCCAGATTACTATGACTCTCGACATGGGTCTCCGCCGCGATTTTACGTGGAACTTCGTGATCGCGAATGTGTCTAAGGCGATCATCGGTGTGGATTTCTTGTTTCATTTCGATCTCCTCGTCGACTTGCGCAACGGACGCTTTTCTGATCGCACGACGAGTTTAAGTGTCGCGGGACAGGAGTCCAAGTGCGCGACTGTCGTAGGGATTGAGGCAATTGCTGGCAGATAGCGATATAATCAGCTGCTTCAGCAGTTCCTGGCCATCACTCGTCCCGATGGTGCGTGCAATATCGCGAACAACGTGAAACACAAGACGTTGCACCATATCCATACAACGCCAGGTCAGCCCGTCGCCGCCAAACCACGACGCCTTTTCCTGGATCGACTCAATGCCGCCAAGACGGAGTTCGAGTCCATGCTACGACTGGGCATCTCCGCCCTTCAGAGAGTAGCTGGGCTTCCCCTCTCCATATGGTACCCAAGAAAGGAGACAGGTGGCGACCCTGTGGCGACTACCGTGCGCTCAATGCCCGCACGATACCGGATCGATACCCGGTGCATCACATCCAGGACTTCGCCCAGACGCTGCGTGGAAAGGTCTTCTCTATGTTCGACCTGGTCTGTGCCTACCACCAGATTCCTATGGCCCCAGAGGATATCCCAAAAACGGTGATCAATCCCAAAAACGGTGATCACTACGTCCTTCGGGATGTTCGAGTTCCCAGCGATGAGTTTCGGTCTCCGCAACGCAGCCCAGACCTTCCAGCGATTCATCGACAAAAAACTACGTGAACATGACTTCGTGTACGCCTACATTGACGACCTCCTTGTAGCTTCTGAGAACGACCAACAACACGAGGAACATCTCTGGCTGCTTTTCGAACGTCTACAGGAGTCCGACATCGTAATCAATACCTCCAAATGTTGTTTCAGAGAGTCGGAAGTCAAGTTTCTGGGATACCTTGTATCTTGCAGAGGCACACAACCTCTCCCGGAGAAGGTCTCTGCGATCAAGGATTATCCACGGCCTGAAACAGCAAAGGAACTTCGGCAGTTCCTAGGTATGATCAATTTCTACAGACGTTTCACGCGTAAGACTGCTCGGACTCAGGCGCCACTCAACAACCTCCTCAAGGGCAACATCAAGAAGAAAACACCCATCACATGGAATGACACCGCCAGAGATGCTTTCACTGCGTGCAAGGACACCCTTGCAACTGCCACTCTCCTTGCCCACCCAAAGCTTGGCGCCAAGCTCTTCCTGGCCTGCGACGCCTTGGACCACACCGTGGAACCAGCTCTGCACCAGCTTGTAAACGACGAATGGGAACCTCTGGGTTTTTTTTTCTCGAAGAAGCTGAGATGCGCCGAGGACAAATACTCTGCCTACGACCGAGAACTACAAGGCCGTCAAGTACTTTCGGCACATGGTTGAAGGACGTCACTTCACCGTCCTGACCGACCACAAGCTGCTGACCTTCGCCTTCCACGAGAAGTCTGACCAGTGTTCTCCGCGCCAGTTCCTCCACCTAGATTTCATCGGACAATTCAGAACCGATATCCAGCATGAAACTATTTTCTGCGGGAGCAGTATTTCTCGATTCAGCTAGTCTGAGTCTGACTCCTACTCAGCTTGTCAATCTCGCAATCCAGGCCATTGGCGTCTCTCCTTTGGTCGCATAACGACGCACCCCAAGTACTGCTGATTTTTTTTTCGAGAGTCGTTCAGTTAGAATAACTAAAATGTTTCAGGACACTAACCAGTCCCAAAAACGCTTGAAACTACTTGTAGAGGGTAGCCCAAAAAGTAGTTCACGACGAATACCAGGAGAATGGGCGATACAATGCAGCTCGGGATCATCAGGAGACGATGACAAGGATTCATGGAAATGTCACCCCAGGAGGGCCAGTCAACCCCAGGTGGGTCTCCGAGCCTTGCCTATTCTTTGAGCAAGACCATTGTCGCCGAAGCGGCCACATAGCCCAAACAATATAGTGAGAATGCACACTAACAAACAGTATATAATGACATGTTGTCCTACCTAAGTTATGGAGTTTTACCACACAGCTAGGATACGCTAATACATGGCTAATAGCTATCCAGCAGTGTCGGAATGGATACGCTTGACGACATCACTATTGACTCCGATTTAGATTCGAAATGGAAGAATTTACGTCGAGGGAGGGACACGGCTTCCGATGCCAGACGTTTCGATGCCCCCGAACGGAAATCCTTACTGGTCTCCAGGAGATAGAAACACCGCGCCTATACATATACCCAGTCTCGGAATCCCTGGGACTCAGGTCTGAGAAGCCAGCCGGCTGCAGCAACTCGACACGAAAACGATGAAAATAACGGCGCTGCCGCTCCCCACGTGGACAGTCATCCTTCTGGAGTAAATGTCACCCAACGCGTGGGGCTAGTACACTAAGAGGTGGATATGTAGGTCAGTGGACCTACTCACACTCACAAGGGAGATATAGTGGCAAAATGGGTAGTGAGTCATCCCGAATTTTTCGAAAACTCCCTGACGCCTGAAAAATACGTTTCGCAAAATCAATACAGGGCGAACACTGATATTGTACATAAGGAATGCAATGGAACAAGCATAGAAGTCCTGAACAGAAGGACTTGCGTGATAGATGTAGAGGGTGGGTGCACAAGGTCTGACGATCTGACGCACAAGTGCTGTTGACACAGGCAAAGGAACAACATGAATAGACTGAAATGGAAAAACTGTCCACCAGATTGGTAATGGTTTGACAAAATCGCAGAAAGCCACAGAAAAGCTCGAAAAGCGATTCTCGAAGTGGAAGATGTGTCAGATTCCCACCACCTACATATTGTGGATTGTACTTCTAAGTTCTATGAGAAATCTGAGGAGCAGCTGGAAGACTTAAACCTGTCAGTAAGGATAGCAACCGCAGGATAGTGGTTGAGAGGAGCAGCCACGCAATGGTTCACACCCTATCAATACATGACCCTGAGTAGGATATTTTCGCCTCGAAAAGCTATTCGACAATGAACTCTCAGTTAGCTCACTAGAAAATCAATTATACGAGATGAACCAGAAACGCAACAAACAGGTGACTTCGTTTGATCTGAATAAATTAAGTCTGAACAGGAGGTTTTACCCAGATATGAGTGATATGAAAGTCCATCTTCAGCTGCACAAGTTTACTAGGATTAGAAAGCTGCCCTAGAAAACAGCGGCTGTGGAGTCACTGCTGAGGTGCAGTAATAGTAATTGATATTTAAACAATGGCACAACTACTTCGTAACTATCACGAGGACAGAAGGCCTCGTCATGGCATCGAGGGATTTTTCAAAAGAGTGGTCAAAGAGAGGACCCGCCTGAGTTTACTTGTCAGCGACAGGAATTGATAGGGCTAATCATAATCAGAACATGGATACTAGATCACTATCGAGACAGGATACAACACGAGGAGTTGCATCCAACCAAGGAGGGGACATACAGACAGGCAATTAACCAGAAGAGATTGGACAACCACCGCTATCGGGATGCCTGGTCTGCAAAAAGCCTCAGTGGGTCCGCGATTACCCTAAGAAACGACAGATAACTGCCAGACGCGATGGCGTATGTGAACTTTTATGGAAATTTTGAAAAGTTATATGGCACCGCCCAATATAATCATGGAACCAAATTCAATACTCAATCCAAGCGACACACCCACATGACCAATGTCCAAACGAACACCACCGTTCAACAAGCAATACCAAATCAATCACAAAAACAATTCGATCACCTCAACACCAATTTTTCGAATCCAAACTTCTCTACGGGACCTATTTTGCCTAATCAACCAATAAATGTCCAACCCAGGCAACTACTACCTTGAAAATATCCTACTAATCGAGAAGTATTTGGTACTCCTCAAAATGTTTTCAAACCCAAACAAATTTCTTCAAATCAATTGCCAAAACCTGAACCCATGTCGACTACTTCTAGAAACCCCAACAAATTCCTCAATACCAGCAAGACCCCAGAACCAACTTCAGAACGCAATATGGTTCAAATCAATTCCGAAACCAATCACGATTCTTCCAACAGAATCAGAGGCCAAATTTCATTTCAGAGGAATTATTTTCGAATGAATATAAAAACCCGGTAGATTTTTATGATCAACCTGCCAAACAATATCAATATTATGAACACCCAAATCCAGACAAAAGCCCTGATCAAAGAAATGAATTCGATCATTCGATCAACAATATTCTTGTATCTCAAACGATGACATTACAGACCCTGACGAAATCGCAAATTTTCAGACAGCGACCCAACAAGACCAATCGACTTAGCCGAAATCAATTTCTCATGCAATAATGCCCTACCATATGTAGAAACAAAAAACCCAAAATCAAAATCACTTATCGATACGGGAAACTCTCGATCGATGATCAAACCTTCGATAATTGAGAAATTATTTCCGGGTAAAATATATCATTCCAACGTCATAATAAAAACGGCAACTGGTTGTCAAAAGATCAGATATCAAGCTTCAATACCAGCTTTTTCTGAATTCAATACGAATAATGAAATTGATTTCATTTCATTCGATTTTCATGACTATTTCGATGGCGTCTCAGGACTGACAGATTTAATGAACATGAACCTGAATATCGATTTGATTGATAAGAAATTGATAGGGAAAATACTGAAATACCTTTCAAATTCAGACAACCCTCAGATTTTAGTGTTTCCTTTTCAGTAAACGTGCTGGAAAAAATGATGAACCCGCTGGAAAAAATATAAAAAATCTGCCAGTGAGTGTATACGAAGGCGAAATTTTGACAATCGAAGGAACCATGAATAATCTCATTATTCCACAAATATTGACTATTGCAAAAAACGGATATGCCCCGATTGAAATTCCCAACAAATCCAACATGGGTTGAAATAGAAGGTCACGAACAAACTATTACCGTACCGACACTTCGGAGTTAGAATCATAATGAGGTTTCATATCCTCAATATTCTGATCTTCAGCATTTGAACCATCAACATTATCCAAATTATAAACCAAATAAGAAACTTTTTTTCAAACAATAGCCAATAACAATTTCGAAGACCCTTCTCATAGTACTTCATTCCTTCCCCAAACTTTATCACCTACTTCGAATGGAAAATCTCCTTTCCTCAAATTATATGATTTTACGTTCTTTGAAGTGGAGTTTTTCACAAACTTCTTTGTCAATAACTGAAAGGCTCGATCTATCATCAACAAATTGATTTCTGTCTCTAGGACATAAATCGTAAAAAGACGTTTTGGAAATGTTACCTGATAATTTCCAGAACTAGGTATGTGTTTCAAAAAATAAAAAACTGCAGGAACGTAATTGTGAACTTCATGAACAGAAGTGTTAATGGCATATTGAATTTTAGAAAGTTCGATATCCCAATTCTTATGACCTGTTACGTAACTATGAAATACTTGCCCTACGGTTTTATTGTGACATTCTACGAAATTGCACTGTGGGGAGTAGAGAGGCGTAAACCAATTTTTTGTACTTTGTGAGAGTCTGCAAATTTTTTGAATTCCTTCACAGCGAATTGTCTATTGTCTTTCATTATCACAGATACTAATCTATAGAACTCCGTATACTGAGAAAACTTGTTTTCAAAATTTCTGACGTTTTTAGAGGCTTTCGCATCACGTAACGAACAGAGAAATGTGTACTTCGTAAAGAAATCACCCGCCACAAGCAATAATGTGAAACCTATAGTAGATCATGGAAACGGTTCCATTAAGTCAATGGCAATAGTCTGAAATGAAAACTTTACCGATTTCTCACGGCTAATCAATCCCATTTGAAAATTATTCGAAGTTTTTGTGAGTGATAAATCTCACAAGATCTTACATATTTCAATATACCATGGCCCATTTTAGGCCAGTAATATTGAAATCGTACCCGAGTTAATGTTTCAAAATAACCAAAATGACCATTGGTCGGAGGATCATGTGCATTTTTCATAACCAACGAGCATAGTAATTCAGAAATAAATAACTCATATTCCCGTTCACTCGATTCTATCGGTAGTCTGGATGGAACAAATTGAAAAATGGAATTTTTCTCCACTCTCCAGGTGATATTTGAGTAAGGATTCTGTAGTATCTTCTTTTTTAAAGAAAGATACCAACGATCACTTCCTAATGGAGAAATTGTAAATTATTTCAGTTCTGGAAGGTTGCCAGTGGATTTTTCCTGGGTAAAATTCTTGACAAGAAACTGTGACAACATTTAAAGCACCTTTGCGGTGAATAATTTTAAGAACATGTGGTCTCAGTTTCACTGATCACCTTGCCAATATACCATATGGATCTTTCAAACTATTTATCTATAAAAGACTACTATGATCAGTGAAAACCATCAAGATGGTCCCTTCTACATAAGGATGAAACTTCTCTAATGAAAAAATTCAACTCGAAATTTCACACTCTATCACGATATAATTGCGTTCTGCTCTTGCTAGGGAAAGTGAACTCTGTTTTAGCCATCTACTGTTTCTGTTTCTATTCAAATCTGATTCTTTTCGTCAACCAGCTGTCTCATCCCTACGAACGGAAATCCTCAGAAGTTGAAACTTGTGCGAGCTTAGGACTAACGAGATCTTAACTTTTGACGTGTGATTCCTAACACGGTTGCAGAATCATCTCAGCTTAAACTAGATGAATTCTTTCGAGAAAAATATCTGGTCGAGGTTGGTATTGAACCCACGACCTTTCGAGTCAGGCGCACTACCACCACGCCAATTCCGCCACTATCTGCCGAGTATCAACCCAACTTCTTGAATTGATACTCTACCTACACCGACATCGCACTGAATTGTGGATAGTTTCGAAAAATCTGATGAATATAAAATGGGTGCTGAAACCAAAGCATTTTTATCTTAACAAAAGCTAATTCAGCTTCGGGTGTCCAATCGATAGGTTGTTTTCTCTATTGACTTCTCAACACACTACTTATGGGTGCCATAAGAGTAAAAAAATTATCGTAAAGTTCGCAATATATTTGACTTTGGTGAATTTCAACAGTTCGGACTTCCATTGTCTAATATTATGTAAAATGATTTGAAATCCCTGAAATAAACAATACAATTGAAAATTAAACTGAAAGCTAAAAATGGCAAATATATTAAGCAAAAAACCTGAAAAGAATTCACAGTGAAATAAAATACGAGTGAAAAAAAATTGAATAAATAAAATAAAAATAAATTAATATAATTAAAAATTGAGTGATTTCAA
>WOGR01001931.1:0-18570 GCA_015342045.1 Leptinotarsa lineolata | reverse complement strand
TTATATCTTCTAAACGGTAATAGATAGGTATAGGGAAATAGTATATGAATTTGTTGACAAAGTGATAATGAATCATAATATGATATTATATACGGGGCGTTCCATTTGAAAAATCAAAGAAGCTGCTACTTTATAGTAGAAGCGACAACGCCGCTCCGTCTAAAATATTCTAGGCGTGTAGGTCATATTGACTTATGCATACTGTGGAATTTTCAGGTTGATTCGTTAAATAGTTTGCCAGAAACGGCTAATTAACGCTCATCATGAAAAGGCCTGTATAACCCAAACAGACGAATAAAGAATTTTGATTTTGATTTTTTTTTTGGTATTTTCTGGAAGCATTTAAGGGCCAAAAATCAACAAAGAACCGTCTTTGACATTACAGTCGTAAATTGGCTGTAAACTAGTGTTATTAAAGAAAATCGATACGGTTATACTGAAATTGTAAATAATTTGAATAGTAATAACAACACAGCTGAAGAAATTACTTCAATCGAGGCTTCGATAACGTTGAATAGGACTGAATGAGAGTTTCCCTATTCAATGAACTATCTCTATGAGTCTTTTATAGTCGAATGAAGGGTAGCTATAAAATTGATACTCACCAAGAATTGTTGTGAATGCCCCTTCTCCGTATTTTATGCGCACGAAGTTATCCAGATTAGAAATCGCCTTTTCTTGTTCTATAACTACGCTGTCATTCAATAAAAAATTCAGTCCAGCGAATGCGATATGATCAAATAATTTCTGCCCAACAGGTAAGTGTTGTTTCAGAGGTATACCTGAAATTTTCACAGAATTCAGCATCAGTATCATAACCTTAACACAATAACTAAATTTTGGTTGAAAACATTTCGATATTGTCATTCAGAATGAGTACATTGAGTAAAATATCGGGGAAAAATTACATTTTAATTCCAATCATTAATTAACAAAAGCATTGTATTTTTACAAGTTAAAAGTAATTTTTATTTCAACCTCCCACTTTCAATGAAATTGTAGAATCATTGAATGATATACAGGCTTATTAGCCTATATTAGGGGTCGGCAAGTAGTTTTAGGTAGGGTCCGGATCTTAGACAAGTTCTCTTGTCTAAGGTCCGGATACTGTGGAAAAATTTTAACAAGGTCCAGAAAAAACAGCTGATAATAATTGAGTGCTATTTATGTATTATTTTGGTTTCAAATCAAATTCTGAAAATTGTAGTTTGGTTCTCGAGAGGAACAGCAAGTTCGAAGTGTCTTCTTGGTAGACGTCCGTTAATTTCGAACGATATTTATTTTGTAAAAAATTCATCTTTGAGAAACATGTTTCACATACGTATGTCGAACGAAACATAGTGGCCAAATTTATGGCTAGTTTCTTGCAATTTTCATATTTTTCTAGAGCAAGTTTGGCCCCAAATTCTTCAGTGGATTCCGTTTTATACATTTGCAAAGTCACATCTTCTTCAAAATGAATTATGAAGTGATGGCTTTGACAGATTGAACAACTTGGAAGCTACATCTCTCCATTCTGCCACTTCATCAACTTCAAATAGCGATTTGGGAAGTCTTGGAATGCAAATTCGTTTCTAAGATCGGTCAGAAATTCTACCAACACTGCAATGTCTTCTTCAGGGCTCTTTTCATATTCAAGAATTGTCGAAAAATCATTAAATTCTTGTCTTGCAATATATTTTTCAAACATATCCAGCTTGCGACGAAAAGCATGCAGATCACATTTCCTTGTAACTCTGTGTTGAGCGCATTTTGATATTTCAAAATGTCATTTAGTTAAGGCGGGTTATTCATCCTGTCAAACTTGTTCATAGGTGGACGTTTCGCTGCCATATCGAATGGTTTTATTAGAACATGTTATTAATTCTGCTCTGTAATGGATTAAAGTTGATTTCATAATCTGCAATTTTCACGAGTATTCTGAGATAGATAACATGTTTATTTATTGGGCTAAATATAAATTCTTACCTCACAAACAATTTATTTACCACTCAAATTGTATTTTTCATTTGGATTTGCTGCACATATAAACACAGATAAGAAGGATATCTTTATGGATGCCTTGAATGAAGTTGAAATTGATCATAAAACTGATAAATTCATATAATTCGTATAATAAGGAAACTGGGAAGAAGCTGGCTGAATTTTGCTATATTTAGTGTTCACTAATCAGAGTGTCAATGAAAGAATTTTATGTTTTTGGTTGTGATTTTATTTCTGGAGTTATAAGATACACTACTATACCGGTCCATGATTCTTTTCAATTAAGAATTAAGGTATCCATTCTAATTTCAGAACAAAAAATAATGTTTATCTTTGTTTGAAAGTGGTTGATGATGTGTCTTGGTAAATTTTTTAGGTTCGGACTTCCGAAATATCTGAATTAACAAATAAAATCAAAATGATTAGTTGGAAATAACAATTATATTCAGCAATAAATACATTGAAATGGAAATAAGCAAAAAATTAAAAATTGATCAATTCCAAATGAAATAAAAATTAAAAATGTTAAACCAAGTTACTTCATGACGTTTCGATTGTTAGTATCCACAATCATCTTCGGGTGATGACTGAACTTATCCCTCCGATAGATGACTGTTGACAGTCACCTGTCAAACGGTCAGCAGGAGCTGGGGAGTTGGCCGTTTTCCGCTTGACTATGGGTTTTCATATGTTACGTATCTTTATACGCTATCTTGGCTGAATGCGTCGTTGAACAACATTTTTGCTGCTTCTTTGAACTTCCTCTTGAAGCAGTATTACTCCCTGTGGATGATATCAGCTTGGGACCACTGGATGTTGTGTTGATGAGTCCAAACATGCTCTACTTTCCCGATGTGCTATTTTATCCTCGCTGTGTATTTCTCGTGTGCTCGGCAATGCGGACTTTCAATGATTCAATATAGGTAGTGTTTCATTATTGCTCGTGATCTATTATCGTTTTTTCAGATTTCTGAATTAGTTTTGATATGGACTATATAATTTTGACGTCTCTCAATACCAGACACAAAGTAGTTTCTTAATTAACATCGGACATCGGACTATATCGTCTATATTGACATCTTTCTGCTGTCTAGCGCATTGTCGAAAGAACCTCTACTAGAACAGAGTTATAGTAATAGTTATACGATTTTTCAGAAGTCAGAAGAATGAGAAGTAAAAATGAAAAAGAAAAAGAAAAGTTTAAAAACTGAAATTAGTTTGAAAGGAACTTCGCGCTGCAACATTCCCAAAAGTACTCTACATAATAAGATAACAGCATTGCAGAGACCAGGAGGTTAGGGTTGGGTAGGTCAGAAGTGAGTGGGTCTATTTGACCCTCCACCGCAACCCAAGAGACGTTGGAAATCAAATAACTGACTATGACATTACTGCTCTGATCAAAGAAGCGTTCAAAAAGTTTCTTGACTGAATACTGCGGATTCATTGGATTCAAATGTACAGACATCCAACCAATTGGCAGCCGACATGACTGATATTTCGTTAGGAGAACCAGAAACTTTCTGCAGAACAACAGGTAATGACGGAGTGGGTCTCATATCTGTCGCTGATTTGGCCTTAGCTGAAAACACAACCAAAACTAGCGATTTGGATTCAAAAAAGTGTAAAGCCCTTCTTTAGGATTCTAATAATGATAGATTAGATTTCATCCAAATATGGAATCTACGCCCCCCCTCAGGATTCTAGCAACCAATCAAATATCAGCAGTCTCAAGCCGTCGATTTGCTTCGATCCCTATGTTATTCAAGCTATTCATAAGTGGTCGTTATTGTCAGATGCTGTCATAAACTATCAGCTGCTCGGAAAAGAGAATATGAAGGAAGTGAAATTTTGTCATTGCTATCGAAGAAAAAGAGAATGAAAGAAACTAAGAAAAAAATGAGAAAATAGAAAGCAACTTCAAAACTGCAATAGAAGAGGAAGGGGAACAACGTCAAGGCGCAAAAGCTAAAAGAAAATATTGAGTGAAGGGTAAACAAGCCAAAGCAATTGAGATGAAGGAAATGACAACAAAAACCAAACATCAATCGAATCATCTCATACAGAAAAAACTACTTGTGTGCTTGGAAGAGTACGACGAAGACTGGGTACAGTGCTCCAGCTGCCACGATTGGAGTCATGAAGACTGTGCTGACATTCTAGAATGTTTAGACACATATATGTGATTGGTATCAGATGATTTTAAATTTTCTCATTCGTAGTATAGTCCGTCCAGTATTTGGTGCCACTTACAGAAACTGCTTTGTTCATTTAAACTAAAGTTTAGTTTACCTTTTCGTGTTCAAATATGTCTCTGTGGTAGTTGAATTTTTGTTAGTTCATTTTGATTTTGAAGTATGTTGACTTATCTAATTTTTGAATGAATATACATTTCCTCAGATAGTTTTATCTATTTTTCCAAATAACCTAAGGTCTCCAATAGGGCACCTCCCTCTGTTGGACCAGTATTGATTCATACTCTATCACTTGTATACTACATTTCACTTGACTAGGTGATGTATTAGCTATTTATGATATGAGTGTTGAAAGTAAGGTTTTATTTTGTGACTGAAAAAGTTTCACAAAACTTACTTTCAACACAAATATTATGCAAAGTTTTTTGTACAACTGTCCTGTTTTCATAATAAAATAGATGAATTTAATATTTATATGAAAACACATTTTGACATCTCTTGTCAGTTAACTATTTTCATCTTATCGCATGTAGCGAAACGTGATTTCCACAGCGCCTCTTCGTTATAGGACCCACAATACAGTTTCATGTGTTCTAGGTAGGGCTACGAGTGGCAGCTCGAGAAGGGTTTTTCAAAGCGAGTTTTTTTCAGTTCAACATAAAAACGGCAACGGCTATTTCGATTGTAGTTACTGCAAGGCTGTTCAAAAGTCAGAAAAGATCGACACACTGATGAGACTGTTTTCGTGCTTTTGGTTGAATGAAACTCATACCATCATCCCTCTGATATTTGATGGGTGCCTGCAATATTTTAGGTAGGTAAGGATGTGAAATTCCAGTGTAAAACTAAACGTGCACTATTTTAGTTTTTCATCTCCTGAGAATAAACAGTTTACCACATTTCTGCTTTTCACTACAAAGAGCCACTATAAGACCCACGGCAACATTGATATACTGTCGATTCATTAAATTTTGGCGCCCAACGTGAGGCCTACTTTTTTCAGTCATATCCAATGCAAAAAATGGTGGTAGAAAACTCTCCGAATAGATACCAGCTACGCAGCGGGCGAATGATGGGAAACGATGAGGAGGCAGAGAATATAATATTACCAACAACGCAAATTACGGATAACACTGGAAATCAAGGCAACATTTTTCCATTATATTCATCTCTGAACATCAACGGCCTGGTAACAATTCCTACCCTTGAGTCATCTTTGGGGGCAACTCCTATGGATACTGTCAGGATACGATTTTTCATCACTCGGAGCTACATCATTGGCTTTTTCAAGAGAACTAATCAACTGTACAAAATTTTTCTTCTCTGGAGCAGGATCTCCATGATATTAACTCAATTGAAGAGAATAAGGGGCCTAATTAGCTGGGAAATGGCCAAATCACCTGGTTATCAACAAACAGTATTGTTTACAGCTCAAGCGTTTTATTTAAAGTCAAATTTAAAGTTCTTGCTGGTGTTTAACGTCTTGTATAAGGAAGAGCAGTAGTGAAGAATTGTGTGTTCCTGACGATATTGAAGAGGCTGCAAAAAGAGCTTCAATTGAATTGTTACCAAAAAAATCGGCTCAGCAGTATGATATCGCATATTCTGATTTTCTTAGATGGTGTAGACTTAATAACGTCGAAGGAAATTCCAGCAAAACCGTCTTTTTAGCCTATCTAGAAGAGAAATCAAAAATATGGGACTCGTCAATTTTGTGGAGCAAGTTTTCAATGACAAAGTCGAGTGCGCTCGTTAAAAATGGTGTTAATGCAAGCAAATATTGCAAGGTAATTTAAAGCGGAAAAATGAAAGTTATTGGCCCAAAAAATCAAAAACTTATTCGTGTGAACAAGTCAAGAGGTTTATAAATGAGGCGCCAGATGAAAAATATTGGTATAAACACGTTTGGGAAAATGCCCTCTACCATTGATGAGTTTCTGAACCTCCCGGAACCAATGGAATATACAGGTAACTGTTTCAGAAGGTCTTCTGCTTCTTTGCTAGGTGAATCAGGAGCAAATATAACGGATATTGAGAAGCACGGAGGATGGAAGTCTATAACAGTAACTGAGGGTTACATCGATCAATCTATTTCTTATAAAAAGGCTATTGCTGAAAGAATAATCTCAACAGCTAGCTCCAGCGTTACAGTATCTTCTTCTTCTCTTCAAGAATTTAATGTGAATTTCCATGAAATTGTCAACTCAGCTAGTTCAATCATATTACAAGGCTCTTCAATAATGCAAGGTATTAATATCAGCAGTTGTTCTAATTGTACTTTTCATACATAATGTTCATTATTGTATATTATAATACATTTGTAACATAATTTAATTGTATCTATATCTATTGTTCATGATAATACTTCCTTGAAAATTGAATAATTATTTTTTAATTCATTGCTATTTGGTCGAAAAACATCGCGTCAAAAATGTTTTTTACACTAGTGTTGAAAATTTTTTCAACGCGCTACTTCGTTAACATAATCTTTTAATACTTTTGACAACCATTAAAAATTTCACTTCAAATGAAAGTTGTACAAAAACGTTGTTATATGATGCGTTCCAAAGAACATTGAAGTATACTTCTTAGTTTGTAATAAAAATTTTGATTGGTTCTTGAGTTTCAAATATTTTTTGATGATCGTAGCATAGTGTGTATGTGAATATTCCAAGAATTGAAATAGTGCATCAATAATAAATATTTATATTTTCCAAGAACTATCTTGATGACGAGAGGAAATTTTTATTCCATTCATAATGATATGACCGTGAGCCCCAGATGGATTATCCATTATTGATGTTACATAAGATGATAAATTTGTAACCAAATTCAAACATTGGATACGTAAGAAGATATTGACATTTCGAGTGGTGTCGAAATCAAAAAATTTTTGATATCGTTTAGATTCGATCCATTGCAAAGGGGTTGCCCTTCTCTAACATTCAATCTTGACAACAACCTAAAAATGCTTCACTATTTAATAACAACCAAATGTATATCACAAATTGAGACACTGCTTGTCTCAAGTCTGATATTCATCTTTTATTCAGGCACAATCATATTTTACATTTTCTTACCTAACTTCTTCATATGTTTAGTCGGACCCAGACCGGAAAGCATCAACAGTTGTGGGGAGTTTAGAGCGCCTGCGCATAAAATTACTTCTTTTCGGGCAGTAGCTATATGATATTTCCTATGCCTGATGTATTCAACACCATATGCTTTTTTTGTTCCATCATCGACTAGTATTTTAGTAACCCTGGAGTTTTTCAGTATTTTCAGATTGCTTCTATGTCGAATTCGTCTTAGAAATGCGGCCTCTGCAGAAAGTCGTTTTCCTTGCCTGGTTGTAGATTGTACGTACGAAACCTGCATGAAAATTATGATTCAGGTTTGTGATCCATATGAAAATTATTCACGAACCAGTTTTCACCAGTTCATGATGATGAGAAAGATAATACTTGGTGGGCTGAAAAGTTAGTATGCTAAAACGTAGAAAACGATATCATTATGAAATACATATTCGTAGCCAACCCTAACTTTCCAAAGATACGCGTACAAATTTCACAGCTTCCGGATTATAAGTTTGTGAGATAGAACATATTGAGTGAATTAACTTTTGTTAGTTTGAAGAAAGTGGATAAAAAGAAATTCCGTGTGTTGATAAAGCATTGCTTTTGGTCAAAAAAAATACTGTTGAAGCCAAAGATTGGCTTGATAATTAATGAAATATCCCAAAATAAAGTATAACTTGCACACCTCTTTCTGAATTTTCATCAATAATAGGTCAATTCCATCTCATATCTCTGGAAAAAAGATATATTGTATTAATTCGTGTGGCGTAGTCTCAGTTTGAACCTCAACCCCGTTGGTGAGGTGAGTGATAAAGGTAAAACATTTTTGAATCGAGCTCAACTATAATATTAATCCACTTCTTCAATTAAGAGACGACTGTTTCCTGTACGGTGCCACAGGGAACTTTACTGGGGCCTATTCTTTCTATCATATGAATGATTATTTACCTTGTCGCCTCAAAAAACTGTAACAGCTTTTCCGGTGACAGAACTATCATATATCAGGAATATTAATGGAAAGTAGTGGAAGAATGGTTAATATGTGGCTCGATAAATATTGATGGCTTATTGCAAATAGGTTTACAGTCAACTACAAAAAAATCTCAAATTGGGATATTCATATACATATTAGAACAACTGTATATAAATTCTCCCTATTCAGATATCTTGTGTCAATTGCTCATTTGTCATAAAAAGTGAATGAATGTCATTACGTAGTGTCATCGATGACGTGAGTAGATTGAATTCATTCTGTGACATGAAGTAGTGATTTTATGAATGAATTGTGCGTTTTTTCTATTGATGTCATCCAGATTTGGTACTGAAGAGCCGTTAAGGCAAGTGTCTCGCGGCAAAACATCGGATGTCTACTAACGAGGATAACAGTGTTCCATCTAAGTGAAATTTTATCTCTTTCATTTACTATATTTACTAAATAATATCAGATTCAATTACATGTTCGAATTGCAAACTAATTAGACAAAAGTGTTTTTGTATAATTTAGTATTCATATAAGAGTATTTGTTTCGAAATTATTTTGTTCTCGTGTAATTCAATGTTTGTATGAAATTAGCTGTCTCGAGAGGGCTTTTCTTCTAGTTTGTGTTCGAAAGTTACTTCTTTGCATGATCTGCACAACTCCATTCAGAGTTACCTTTTTTAAAATTGATTGCCTCCTTACTATCTTTGAAAGATTTTCACATTATTTGTATAAAGATGAAGAAGTAGAAAATCAAAATCTTTCTTGCCCAAAACTCAATCTCTATTTAAAATTTAAATATATTTCAATTATATTGGACCTAGACTTAAAAATTTGTTGCCACCACGTATGAAAATCAAGTATACTCTCTTTGCTTGTATGTATGTGTAAGTATGTATATATGTTGTATATATAATATATATGTATATATATGTATATATAATATATATAATATATATAATATATATAATATATGTACATATAATATATTATATAATTCATTCAAAAAGCTATTGTTTGGCGAAACATGTGTTGCGTTTTTGTAAATCTATGTAGTGAAAATCTCACAATAAAGTGTTTCTTGAATACGTTATGGATTTTCATCAAGTATCGGCCGATTCCGTCAAATAATATTAGTTTAACGGGGTGTACTCGTAATTTCAAATATTATAGTTTATTTATTCTTTGAAAATGAACTTACATTGCTTTTGACGTTATTGTACAGAAAATAAACGACGACTTCAAGGCAGAATGAATTCCAGTTTTATGTACAGTACATGTTGATGATTATAATCGATGTTAATGATTATATTATTCTCACAATACTTTACTTTCAAACTCATATCGCTAGCTTTCATTACTCAAATTCACCAAAAACATTTCTTTTGATCTTATGCGATAAAAATATATCTTAGAAATTCGTTGACCTCACCCCTATTTGTTTCTTTCCGTTATAGTCCACGTAACTATAACCTGCTTCTTGGGCCGCCTTTACAAAAGCATGGGCGGATTCGGTTCTGTACGGAACGTCGCTAATGCTCAAATAACCCCCTTTCATATGATATCCTGGATCCTCCCGGGCTATATTCACGTCTTCCGATTTTTTGAAGTACGGCAATACTTCTTCATATGACCATCCTGGATTGCCCATTTTCTCCCATTTGTCGTAATCCAGGGGGTTACCACGTACATGTATCATATAATTTGTGACCGTACTACCACCAAGAACTTTACCATGAGGCCACCACATCCGGTTCTGGGGACAACCTGAGGAATTAACAAAAACAGTCATTTTGTATTAGGTTGATTGAAAAGGTTTGTCCATTTTTATGAGTCTACTTCAAACCGTAATACCTCAGTGAATACGTATTGAATTTAATCAAAGTAAGCATTATGTCAAGCAGTGTTCTTTTGCCAACGTAACACAAGTCGATTAATTTCTTCAGCATAAAAATTGTGTATTTGGCATTCGATGTAGTCGACGAAAGTTATTTTTTCCTGGTCTTGACTGGCGAAAGTTCTACCGGTGAGAAAGTTATCGAAGTGATTGAAAAGAAGGTAGTGGATTGGCTAGAGGTCTGAAGAGTATGGTGGGTGAGGCAGAATTTCGACGTTCAATTGGTCTAATTTTCGGATGGTGATTTGTGAAACTAGCAGATGGATGTTTTCGTGGAGCAGGATCGGACCTCTTCTGTTGACTAGTGCTGTAATAACTGCCATTGTGTTAGTGATGGAAAAATTTCATTCATAGAAAATATAAAGTTAATGCGTAACAGATATCCTCATTTAGGTCAGTCACAATATTCAATAAGAAACTCGATATTTTTTCAACAGACTAAGCTTTGAATTAATTTATGATTGTCGACCTTTAGCGGTCTCATGGGAGACAAGCCCCACGTTGACTAAACATACCGATAAACTCACATCCGGCGATAAGTATGATATCAGGAACGAATAAAAATGCAAGCTAAGGGTTTTGGTTAATAAGCTTCGCTAACACGAGATCTGGCCATACTTGAATAGGCGGGCTCGCAAATTTATTTATAATAACAACTGATCAATGACTTCGATGAAAAGGAGATATAGGTCTTGAGGAGGAAGGGTTATGAAAAAATTAGGTACTATTGAAAAGATTAGACCAATCAACAAGAAACTGGTCGAGGGAGGAGTGTTAGAGACGGTTTCGCGGACTTGGGGACACTAATTGAGAATTTGGCAGTTTCGAGAGAGGAGTTGCGATTTGACCTTCGAGCGGGACGGTTCTGAAGTTTTGAAATGGGAGTTGCGATTTGAACCTCGAGCGAGACGGTTTTGAAGGTTTGAAATAAGGGCTGCGATTTGATCTTCGGGCGAAACAGTCTCGCGTAGTAAAACAAAAAGTTAATTGGTGTACGGGAGTTTTCGAATTGACTATCGTCGATTCAGATAGATTCAGTTCAGCGTTTCACAGCGGAAGTGAAGTATAGTGAATTTGCGGTAAATCGAGGTCAGGGATTTGATTCTTGTGTTTAGTGTTTTTGTGGCACTCAGAAAGAGCTATTATTGTACACGGATACCGTTCCAGAGAAGGAGTATCAGGACCTACTAGAGTATCGTGAGTCATTTTGGATTTTTACTAACTCCCATGTTGTTTAGAGAGAGAGGATGTCATTCTAAGTTGGTGTTATTGGTCTTATTTGCTGTTGCGTCATGGGGGACAGTATAAGATAGGTAATATTTTACACCACACATATTTAGTTCTAAAAAATAGTTGGTCAGCCAAGCAAGTTCAAATAGTCACGTCAAAACTTCCACCAAGCTTGAATAACGAAATTACGGTTTTTCTTGCAAATTAGAAGTGTACCGTATGAGGGAAAATAGACATAACCTTCCTTTTTGAGTTCATAACGAGTCATCTCTTGGTTTAAGTTTGAGCTATTAGACAAGATATTTTGTTCTATTGTTTTTGCTTCACTTTCATTTTTAATTTTTTGTACTCGGTAATTTGTTTGGTTCATAAACATATCCGTTTATACTCTTATTTGTGTTCGTAATAAAAACATTATCTGAAGCTTCTTTTGTTGTTAATGGCTCAATAATTGAGCAAGTCCTGCACCATTTCAGGACTATAGCCAAAAATATCAGTGTACAGCCTCCGTTTGGAGTAGAACAGATAAAGAAAAGACTCTCAAAAGGTACAAGGTGTGGTTAGGTTTCAAAAACACCGGCCTTCGTGTGATTGGCACGAACCCTTCAGCTTTTCCGGAATTGCCTTGAAATAAAAGTCAAAACTTGATGTGGAGAAATCCGCATATGGTGAATCACACTAGCCAGTGATCACCATACAGTAACCATGGAATTTTTTTGGTGGGTTTTGGCCCTTGAGAGGTGCTTGGGTGGCTCATCGTTGTCCAACCACTATTCAAGATCATTTTGGCTGCGCAAAAGCAAAGAAGAAGAGACCTCGGAATGTTACAATTTCTATCATTCGTTCAAATCGTGAAGTACCTTTTAAATACGTTTTAAATCGAAAATCGCTCAACGACATCCTATAGTAATGAGCTGAATAGAAGCAAAAAATTGAAATTTGGAAGAAAAATTAACAGCATCAACGTATAGAGTACAAAATTCTCCATCGATTAGTATATACCACGACACAGCAGAACTCTTCAAACAAGTTAATATCTCTACGATTAAATAACATACTATCAAACATACAGGGTTACAAAATGAAAAAGGAACAAAATAAGGAATTTTTAAGGATTCCACACATCCACATAACATGAAAGATCATATTATGATTACGGGGAAATACTAACGTTACGGAGAATAAAATAGAGTTGATTTTGGTGCTGGAAATTAGTTTTTTATTATTTCCATTGAAACAAAATATCCTTTTGAGAAAAGTTGAATACGAAAGTATAGGTATAAGAAAGAAAAATCAGGATCTAGAACTTTTGTAACAATCATTTTTCCAAATATCATAAAATTTCAGATAGTTTCATCGTTTTCAATTTTTTTCTTCTACAAAAATCACTTTTAACGATATCTTGTAGAAATTACTCAATACGCCATAAGCTCTTTGAATCTGTATATTCAGTATAATATTATTCAAACTTAAAAATACCTCATTTTCAGCCGAGAATATCCATTTGTTGAAAACTGTTTTTCTCTCCAAATCAACAGTGGTGCTTGAATAAAATAAATTTCAAAATGATCCTTAAGAATGTATGAAATTTATAAAAATTTTCAAATGAAATCTTAGAAAATGTAGAAAGTGATGTTACATTATTGAATGAAGTAAATGTATATCTATATATTTATAGAATTTCATGTTCTTTGTATGAACTATGTTATGTTATCATTATTAACTTTAGATTCAATTACACCTCCTAATCTTATTCCTTACACACAGACTTGATCTTCTGTTGGGTTGTCCACTTATTTTTCCGCTTTTCTTCTGCACTGTATTATATTTATGTACGATAATGTAAAACGAGGAGAATAAACTATTATTATTATTATACTACATGAGATTTCGCAGAAACATACAAAAATAATGTTTTTTTTTTTGAGTGATTAATATAATAAGATTTCGAATGTGTTCTGCTAGCAATAAAATATGACTGCTCATATGACTGATTCATGAGATCTCAATGACATTCAACCAATAGAAAAGAAAAACCATTTTCACCCCTTAAATTCACCTCAATTTCTCGTACCTTGAATCGACCTCAATCCGTTTTTACTGTTATTTCTCTTGCGTCTATATAACAGGTTTCTGCTCTAGTCTAATACTATGCCAAATGGAATTCCTAAATGAGTATACATAATTAGTCATCGATTGGTTTTGATAAGTACCATCTGCCAAGGATGATTTTATTTGACCACCCTGCAGAAAACATATCTATATTCATCTGAGGCTAATGCTCTGCGAAATTCAATCATTATTTTCCTAACGATATTGATTTAAACTGTTGCAACTGTTCTATGATTTGTACACTAAGCAAATATATGAATATTTTCTTCAATTATCTTAGGAAAAAGACTATATTTTTGTTTTTCTTTTCAGGTAACTTTTGTAGTTCACTCACCCCAGCACGAAAGGTTTCCTTTTTGCGGTTCCGTGGTATATCCCCAATTGTAATCAGTGAATTGGAAAGATCCTGCCAGAAAAGGTATGTCACTCAAGGGATGAGCTTCACCACCCGCTTCTAGCAGAAGTACTCTCCATTCCGGAATTTCGGTTAATCTATTCGCGATCACTGACCCGGAAGGTCCGGATCCGATAACAATGAAGTCGAAGTTTTCATTTTCGGCCGTAATGGGATCTCCTGTAAACAATAATCACTGTACAGTGTCATTTTACTACTGGACAGAAAGTTATGGAAGCATGGAAGAACTAGAAATTATTTAATATTTCGACGGAATAAATAATTATCATCATTATCAAAATAATTTAGTTTGAATCGTATTCAAGAAACACTTTATTGTGAGATTTTGATTTCATATCGATCTGTTAAAAAAATATTGTCAAGAATAATTGTATAAAAAGTAAGCATATAAATGTGTGAGTATAAATTTAAAAGTATTTTGAAAGCTAAAATTAAAGTTCAAAGAAAGAAAAATAAACTAAATATTCAGTGACCTTATGTTTTTCCAGCTGATTTTTGAAGCTACGGAGCATTTATTGTCTTGAGGAAGTTCGTTAAAATCTTTCAATCCCCTGAAAAATAATGATTTCATAGAATTTTCAGTTTTGGCTCTAGCTACAAGAAATTAATTATTAGTTCTTGTATCATAACGATGAATTTGACTATTACAAGTAATAAAAGAATCGAATGATCTTGGTAATACATTCTTTGTGATTTTATAAATGAACATCATTGATATATAAAAATAGTCTTTGCGTTACACTATACCAATTCAAAGTACTTAGCTTAATTTGAATGGTATAATATCTATTACACATCAAGATTATCGCATTCCTCGATTTTGTTATTTTTGTAACTTTTGTTTATTGTTTTTTTTTCCAAGAGATATAGAAGACTAGAACAGTAATCGCAATGGGGCTGTATAATGGTTTTATATATAGTTATCTCTGAAAATAAGGACACTTGAGATGATGTAGGTACTAGAAGAAAAAAAAGTTTATTTGATTTTTTGCGAAAAGAAAAGTTTTTTTGATTTTTTTTACAAATTTAATCGCCATGAGCGTTCAGTGGTAGTAACTCACCTATTATGAAACCTAAGTATTTAAATTCAGTTATCACTATCAATGCTAAGTTCAAGGAACTCATAGGCCACATATTTCAATTTATGTTTATTATTGAAAATCATTGCGTCGTTTTTTTGTATTCAATTTCAGAAAATCATGGCCTTGCACATTATGGAGATCATACAAATATAATATAAAAAGCAGTGGTCCTAGTACACTGCCTTGAGGTACACCAAAATTATTATTAATTTCATTTGAATGAGAGTTGCCCATTTTAGTTCTTTGAGATCTATTTCTGAGATATTGTTTGAACCAATTCAATACTTTACTTTGAATGCCATAAATAGTATTTCAATTTATGAAGTAAAATTTATCTGTCGATGGTCTCAAACGCTCTTAAGTCGAGAAACAATGCCACTACATATTTACCATCATCAAGTACCTGCTTCCATTTCGATATTGTCAACTGTTGGGCAGTTTCACATGAATGTTATTCTCTAAAGCCAGATTGATTACCCATAAACAGATCATTCTTACTGAGGTACTCAGTTATTTGGTAGTGCACTATTACTTCTAAAAGTTACTCTATAGTTGGTAAGGTATTTATGGCCCTATAGTCCCACATTTCTATTGCGTTATTGATTTTAGGAATGGGCATTATAGCAATGAGTTTCAGTTGGCTGGGAAAGCTAACATTTGAGGGTAAAGTATTTCTCAAGTTCAGGGAGACAGTTCCACCCGTATAAAACGTTCCTCTCAAATACTAATTACTTTCAATAAAATTCATTCAAACGAAAGTATATTCACAACTTGATAGGTAGATTTGGAACCTCTAGTCATCTCCTGAAGATGCCAACTTCGTTAGCGAAACGCCCGTCGAGAGGCAGTACCTTTGTTCTGGTGTGGGAAAAGTATTTTCAGTAGATGTTCACAACTATCAGTTACAATTGATGAATAATAATTGGATGGAATTTATTTTGTCGAGAGCTTAAATTCTGCGTTTATTCCTGATATATTAATTTGAATTGTTTGGTGTTAATGGTAGTTATGATATGCATGAAAGGCCTAAGGTAACTGAATATATGGTGAAGAAAATAACTTTTGTCTGATTTCCACCGAGCTATTATTTGTTACGACCGGTTTTGGTTTGTTAAAAATGAAAATGGTTTAACAAACCTGAACCAGTCGTAACAAATGAAAAACTTAGTAATTTTCTCTACCCTATGTTCAATAGGAATTTCTACACAATAAATAAGTTATCAATCGAACAAGTCTAAAACAATTATTGCATTTCTTGAAATGTGTATACTAGTATCCTTAAATTTGCAATTTGCAAAACATTAATGAATTATTAGTCCATTGACATGTTATATTTTTCAGGCCTTAGCGTGCGTTTTTCAGAGGACGCAATTTCATTTTTTTGATGTGTAGAGGAAGTAGTATAAGCTTAAGACCTCCGGGAGAAGGAAATGTTAAGAGCAGATAGTTATTGGCTCACAGATGGATCAAAAACACCTTCAGGCTCTGGTGCAGGTGTTTTCAGTTGCAGACCCAGGATAGAGATATCAACTTACCTAGGGACCTATGCGACTGTATTTCAAGCGGAAATCTATACTACTGAATTATGTGCAGAGAGATTAGTAGAATCCAACCTAACACATGAGTCAATAGAAATAATCTCGGACAGTTAAGCGGCGTTAGAAGCTCTTGGCTCCTACCGAGCAACGTCTAAATTGGTAGCAAATTGCCAAAAACAAATCCTCGATAGGAAGGCTTAACAAATTGTCTCTTGTCTGGATTCCTGGCCACACTGGCCTGGAAGGCAACGAGGCTGCTGATTCTCTTGCAAAGGAGGATGCTGCAAGTAGCTTCATTAGACCAGAACCTGTCATTGGCATTGAACACCTGGGTGGCAAAATTTTCCAGGATTTGCTCACTCCAAGGGGTTCATTCACCCTTCGAAGCTTGAAACCAAACACTTGTCGGATTACAGTAGGGATGAACTACGATGTCTAACAATCCTCTTCACAGGTCACTGTCGTCTGAATCATCATATGCAGAGACTCGGGCTGTTGGAAGACAGTGAGTGTCGCGTCTGTTTAGAAAGTGATGAAACAGCAGAGCATATACTTTGTGCCTGCCCCGTTGCGGATTGAATCGGGCTATCAGAGTTTGGTTGAACCACACTATTTTCATCTGAGCTGAAAGATTACTCACCATACAAAATAATCGGCTTCGTTAAGAAGGTGGGTTTATTTGGTAGAGTTTGGATAAGTGTGAGCCACAATAAACCGTTGCGGGTTGCTGCGAAGGTCGAAAAGACCCACTCACCTTCGACCTAACATAACTTAAGCTCAAGTTCAAGTTTGTGGAGTCGCAACCCTTGTCCTTTGGTCACCATCTTGGTCGGTAACTAGCAACCCTAAAGAAAATTTTATGAGACATTATTAGTAGCAAATTGAATTGTCTATAACTTCATTTCCATTACTTTTTAACGTTAAATGGAAAATAAAAAAATTTAAAACAAAAATAGCTGAAAATTTTTGAACAAAGTGTCTTTTAGGCGATATAACTTTTTGAAATTATCTAAATGAACAATTTGTCCAGGCCAGTCTCATCTCACCTACACAGTTGGTTTATGGACTGACACCTATCAGAAAACAACTACTCCCCTGGCTAATATCATGAAGGGCGTTGGTTTATATCCGACAGGTGTCAGTGCAGGATTCTTCACACGAGTAATTCCTGCATATACAATTGTTCAGATAATTTGATTTGAAGCCAGTCTTCAAGTATGCCCACTTACTATAAGAATGGAAGTTATAACTTTTTTTTTGGTCATTTTACAATGAAATGAAATCAGAGCAATCTTATAGAGTGTTTTTCAACGAATATAAATTCGTTAAATTTCATTGATTTATTTGGGTTTTACAGCGCTGGAGCGGTGGATCGGGTTTTTGAATAATCGCAATTTTTGACTCTCTCTTCTGGGGAGGTAATATTTTTAAATTTTTTCCCAGCTTACCATTTGATGAAAAATTCTGAAAAACTTTATGAGTGTAGGTGATGACAACACGTTTAGAAAAAATATATTTTGGTCCCCGAAAACCCGTACCCACCCCTTGAAAAAATTGAAATAAAATAAAAATGACAAAAAATATTAAAAAAAATACGTCAAATTTTCTTCATTTTCTGAAAACTCATAAAGAAATACTCGTTGAACCTGAAAATGCAATTCTTCAGAAAATTTTACATGAGTATAGACACCAAACATGAATTATTCAGTTGGTAATCTTTTCTCTATAGGGCAATTTGAAAAATTTTACAGGAGATTCATTCCTAAAAAAAAGTGAGATTTTTCATTTTCAGTAATTTATAAGTTCCAATGATAAACAAATGTCGTTCAAAGATTATAGTAGTGATAAACGAGACTTTGCTTCGCTCTGAAAAAATCTGAAAAAAAATCACGAATGCTTGAAGGCGTTATCAAAATATCAAAAAGATTGACATATTTTTGGGTCATTTTTATTTTTTTTTATTTTAAATTTTTTCGAAACGTGTTATCATCACCTATAGTTTGAAGGTGAATGACCATGTTTCGTGGTGAATTTCAGCAGTTCGGACTTCCATTGTCTAAAAAAT
>WOGR01001930.1:0-18571 GCA_015342045.1 Leptinotarsa lineolata | reverse complement strand
GATGAAAGATCAGGTGATCGCGCTGGCCATTCAATCGATCCTCGCCTCTCTATCCACCGATTGGGAAATGTTGTATCGAAGTATTACCGGACATTAACTTGGCAATGTGGTGATGTTCCATCCTGCTGAAACCATATGGTATTCACTGAAACTTGAGGATTTCCTGGATCAGGATATAAATTTGCTAAACTTGGAATGACATCTCTGCATAAAGATTAACCTTTTGAGGGTATTACGTGTGTTCTTCTCTCATCCAGTGAGGGTTTTCCGTTGACCAATAGCGGAAATTTTGCCGCTAACGTCTTTCAATTGGATGATATGGTTATCCAACATGTCCATCATTTGCTCACAAAATAAGTTCTTCTATCAAAATCGTCTTCCATGAGCTCCTAGTAGATGTCATTTCATAGGGATGCATTTTATTTTCTTTCAATATGTTGACTATCGATGTATGGCAAACATTGAATATAGTGGATGCTTGTTTACTCGATGTATGTGGATTTTTCTCAAACTCAAGCATCACATCTAATTTGAGTTCATCACCCATGCATTGGCAGCTGCTTTCATTATCTGCCCCATATGACCAAACTCGCGAAACTGCTTCTCAATTTTGCTTATTGTTCCTTGAGATATGGGCGGCGAATTGGGAAATTTCTCATGAAATGGGCGAGCTACTTTCTAAACTCATTGTTACAATAATACCGTTTATTGTACGATTTTCACTGAAAAGGGTTTTACAAAAATGGATTTTTATCAAGCATCGGCCAGTGCTATTAAATTAATGAGTTTCTTCCTGTTGTGTTCGGGTTTTATATCCGTAACCAATCATTTGTATAACTGTTATTTTATGCATTTTCGTTAATCTGACCATTTGTCAGTTAACGAACTTCAAACTTAAATTAAAATACTGACAACTAATGTTGTAACATACAAAACAATTTGACAAGGCGTTTCAAACTAACGTTGCCACGGAAATTATTCACAGTTTTTTCTAAAGGATACCATCTAAAAAGAATATTGCTATGGTTTTGCTTTATTTCTTATTATCAATACCTCAACATGAAATAAGTTTTGAGTATATTGCAATAAGTTTTGAGTGTTACCATATGATTTTCATTCATTTTATCTTAGTTGTTGCAATAAACTTGAAACGATATATCACAAGCCTCTACTTCCTATTTAAAAAATTGGGGGTCGTGTCTGTTATTCGAAAGGGGTTGAAGATAGGGGTAGCATTTTTTCGTTGAAATATGTCAAATTATAATTTTTAAAAATATATACAGTAACCAAAATAATGAATTTATGTCGATTTTTCTAGTAAAAAAAATATTCATCAATATTTAAATTGATATGTGAACATTGTAATTCAAATGAAACTCACCAATACAATAAACAGACACAACAGACCGAAATGAAATATCAATTGCCACACTTCACTGATTCAAAAAACCTCAAGAAAAAAAAAATAACAATTTATATACGAATATCCAAAAATTTCAAGATGATAATGGAAACATATCAGTAAAATAACACATTTTTAATTGGAATGGAAACGTTTTTCTGAATTTGGATAAAATTGAAAAGAATACGCGACGTATCGCGTCAGAAAAGTCGGGTGCTGGATCTGCGGTCTCATTTCAAGGTACGATAGATTTCAACAATGAAACCCTATTGTTGAAAAATATGAGTTTGATCATTTACGTACTCTGTTGGTATATTCGAACATTGTGTCTTCAATAATCGAACTTTTAAATAAATGTTCTCACTGAACTCACTCGTTATTCAGACAATAAAATTGATTTGATTTAATTTAATAAACCAGCAATAATTAAAATTACTCGTCCATCGGACTCTTGGTTTTGTCATGCTGTTCGCTCTCATCATATTGCTAAATAACAAATAATGTAAATTTATCGATGAAAGTCTTGTGGTATTACTTTCGAATAAATTTGAAGACGCCACTCTGAATCTTCACGATGTTCGAACATTTATCTGTAATAAACGCATTAATTAAAAAATATCGAAGGTGAGGAAGGTAGGACAACTCGGTGTGGGTTATTATACAGTTATGTTATTGGCCAGAATCAACACAGAATCATACTGGGTTCATCGACCGTGCTCGAGACTAGATAATCCATATGTGGAAGCAATAATGCAAGAAATGCGGCAAGGTTCAACTCTTATGGAAATGGACTGAGAGAAATATAGCTGAACGCCATATCATTATCCACGACAGAGGTGAAAGTTGGAATTTTTTAAAATAGTTCTCTAGTAGTTTCAACACAATGCGGGATATATCGCTGAATATTCGGCGAAGGCTGGGAAAACAATATGTTTCGTAACTAAGTTATTGAATGAAACTAGAGCATTCTCTATTTCAATCCCATTACGTTAAATTTTCCTCATTTTGCGAAAAAATCCTTGAGACGTTCTGAGAGCGATGCCTATGTGAAAGTGGTTAATCATGAAGAAAAATAAAGAAGAGATTCCATTTAATTTTTTACCAAACAGAAACCAAAAAGTAGATGAAAGTGTATATGGTTTCACAAAGCATCTTACGCTTTGATCCCGTGTTCCTAAAAACAAAAGGCATAATAGAGGCATGAATGAAGAAACAAGTATTCCAGAAAAGATATCTCAGTAAAAACTGACAAATTGAGGTGTGAATATCATAGATGAGAAAATTACAAAGTATCATTGCAGCCGTAGAACTTGAAGAGGGCTGATGGCTATATTTTATAATATTCCTGACTTACGTAGTGTTACCTCTATTCTATATTCTGCCATTCCGGAAACTAATCTTACCAGATTTTATTATTTGGAGAAACTTGCTGGCGAATTAGTAAAAGAACACATGCGCCAAAGATTGCAGAACTCATGGAACTCCTATATCTGATGATCAGAATTTTAGAGGAAACATCCGAAGAGACAGAACAAATAGAGATTTGAAAATATTGTTACATTTGCCCTTCACTAAAGAGAAGTAGAACATGCTATCAGTGTATAAGATTACAAAAAACCAGTTTGCCTTCACTGATTATGAAAGAGTGTTCGATAGAAACACAGACTGGTCAAAAACCGAACAAAAAAGGGGAGTTGGAATTTACTGAGCAAAGAGAAATCTTCATTCACAGTTACCTACAGTACACATCAGTCTTCCAGGCTGGAGTGCATGCAATTTTGCAAGGAACTCTAATTTTGAGGCCTCAGTAAAATGAATGGATCAATATTTCCACAGACAGCCAGGCTTTACTAGAGATACTGACAAACCCAAAAGTGACATCGAGACTGGTCTGGGAATACTGTGAAGAACTGTGAAAGCTGGAAAAAGGAATAGGTTGACACTCAGGTATCGCAGGCAAAGAAATAACTGATGAGTGTGCCAGACACGGATCATCAACTCTATATGTAACTGTGTGGATACCATAGTCTTTGGTACCGTACCAGATTCGAAAATGGGTGTATAAGAAACTTAGAGAGTACTGGAAAAACATACCAAAGAACACACACAGAAAAAGCGTTATAATGTGACCGTCCGAGAAGAGAACTGAATAACTGCTTCTGCAAAACAGGGACCGGCATTGCCGAAGCTGGACACTGTCGGTTGAGAGGACACTTGAACAATATAGGGCTGTACAACATAGACTTCAACTGCAGACAATGCATCAAAGGGACAGAGATAGCTGGTCATATTTTATGCGAATGTGAGGCATTGTACCACAGGAGGCAAACAATTTATGGGCAACCTGAATTATGTCAATAAGAATATGACAAAATAGCTGAGGCTTTCGCGGTCGAGGTTTTCTGTGTCATTATTTTTCGGGTTTGAAGGCCGTCGATTTTTGGAACTGCCGCGAGTGGCTAGATTCTTCAGAGGTTTATACATTGTGAATTATCTACGATAACTGAATATTATGGCTGCGTAACGCGTATTTATGTTGACTCAGGTAGTTTGGTGGAGTAAAATCTGAACCTGGAATAAGTGAATTGTCAATAACATCCGTAGTCCCTTTTCTACCTGCAGTCATGCTGTTTACTATTCTTGAACTTCTTAGAATGTGTGTTTGTGGATCTCTATTGCCCCCCTGTATCAGTCGGCTATGGTATCTCTGGTTGGGGCAATGAGTTTCGTGTTTTCAAACAGAATCCTGTGGATTCCTTCACTGAGTGCGTGCCTCGCCACAGCCAACTTGTCCGTTTGGCCTAGTCTGCAGTTTCTTTCACGCTCCTTCAGCCTTCTTCCCATGGATCTTTTGGTGGTTCCGATGTATACCTTTCCACAAGTGCACGGTATGCGATATACCCCTGCTGCTGATAGTGTGTCTTTCTTGTCATTAGCCGACCTGAGACTTTGTTGTATCCTCTTGCTGGGTTTGAAAACCGTTCTATTGTTGTGTTTTCCAATTTTGTCTGTGACGCTAGGGATATATGGTAGATACGCACGTGCAACCATCTGAACCTCCCCTTCGCTTTGAACCATGGAACCCTTCAGTTTCATGGCCTTGTTGATCTGGGGTACATTCGATCTCAAAGCCACTTGAATACGTTTCATTTCTTCCTCCAGATGCTCTGGTTCACATATTCTTCGAGCCCGTTCAGTTAGAGTGGTGATGACTCCTCTCTTTTGACTGGGATTGTGGTTTGATAGTGCGTGCAGGTATCTATCCGTGTGCGTGGATTATCGGTACACTTTATGGGTTACTCTAGCATCACATCGTTCGATGATTACATCTAGGAATGCTATCCACTGGTCATGTTCAGTCTCCATGGTAAACTTGTTGCTGGGGTGTTGAGCATCCAAGTGGGTCAGGAAAAGGTATCATCCACGTAACTTAGCAATAAGGTCGGTTTACACTCAAAGGTGTGGATTACTAACATTCCATGAAGTAGTTGGCTATCATTGAGCTAAGTGGACTTCCCATCGCCATGCCATTTAGTTTCTCATAGAAGTTACCCCACTGTTGAAAGAAACTGCCCGTGGATCTGAAGAGTCCGACGATATCACTCGGAAACAACTAGGATTACTCCCCCCCAGATAGTCTTCCAATGAGACATTGTTAAACAGAGACATAACAAATCGAAGCTGATCATAACATGAATATAACATGCATCCAGCAAGGAACTTGTACAAAATAGTACAGGGCACAAGATTATTGGAATGTTTTCCGGACACTTGGGAGAAATGGACAACACAGACGGCTACTAATTAGTTAAATAAAACTTAAATAGGCAATTTTGCCACATTTGAATCTACTCTCTAAAGAGACCGTTCATTAGGTTCATATGCATTTGAACTGCATAAAAAAAAGTTGAAGTTAGGCTGAAGGAGCGGCTGCACCACTCGAATATTTTGTACAGGAAATTGACAATAGAGGGGAACCAACAGGCCACATTGAGTATAACCCGGTTTTCTTCCAAGGCAGTTCAAAGAAAATGGCTGACAATAAGTGGCTAGTATCGAATACACTCAACTAAGAAATATGCTCAGTGAGACTGTTCAAAAAACTAACAAGCAAGCGGGGCTCCATCAAAACGAAGCGTTTATTTTTGATGCCAAACCCAAACTAGAAAAATCCCAGTTCCAAACATTATAAAACTTGTGTTTTGTTGCAATAAAGAATATTGCACAGTTAGTAAAACCAACAAAATTCTTTGTTTAAAAAAATAGAGAGTTAATTGAAAACATTGAAAGTCCTGCATTTTCGCCATTAGGAAGAGAGGAGGTGTCCGATGAATATAGAAAACATCTTAGCTTTGTAATTAAAATGTATCACAAGTAAATATTACATCAACAAATAAAAACCAATCTGTCAGAAATGGTCTGTTATTGTAAACGTCAAAAAATTCCCAGTTTAATTTACTGTTGGGTATCCCACGAGAAAAAATTTCCACTAAAATATCTCCTTTGCCATGGTGACTTGACAAAATAACGTATTTTGGTTGGTTCAAAATTACAGGCGTGGAATTTTCGCTGAAAAATATTCTGAAATCTATAATTCCATTCCTAACTTCTGTACGCAAATGAATGTTTTTTACTCGAAACTGCGGAATACTTTTAGATGTAAATATATAATAACTGATTCAGACCGTACTTTTCTATCTTCTGACCGAGTGTTTTATTTTTCAGCTGTGGACCTAGATTTGTGCACGAGCAGCGTTCAAGATGCCTTTGTTATTGCCGTGGAACAGCAAGCTCGGGAACGTCTGGAGAGACTGTCCGCGCTCAAACGGATTACGCCCGTCGAGATAGACAAACTCTCACACCAAGTAAGTATCTCGATATCAGTATCTCTGTAGAAACTTATTCCCGTAAGAGCTCTTTAGTGTCCCAGTATAGGATTTTAGTTGTAGGAAGTCTTCCTTATAAAGAGGAAGTTATTGAATAGACGTTCGTGTGACACTGTACAGGATGGATAAGAGAAAAAAATATTTGAAAGATATTATTTTTATGGAGGAGTTGATGTTTCTTGATGTTTTTTGGGTTCCTAACCTTTTAGTCTGAAAAATAACAAATGATAGGCAATTGGGGCTTTCGAACTTTGGCAATTGATAATGGCCATTTTGTTGAAGCTACGTATGTCAAATCAGTTGTAATTTATTCAGTCTATTTAGCCAAATCACTATGGATGGATATAGCATTCAACAAAACGTGCAAATAATAAAATTGTTTCATCGAAATGGGTGTTCTGTTCGGACAATGTATCGCGCGCTTTGCCCATTTTACGGTCGCCATAATCGTCCTACCGAGAGGACTATTCGCAATGTGGTGGATGATATTCAGCCCACTGGTTCACTTGACGATCGACCAACACCCATACGTCGACAAAACGCAAGATCTGCCGAAAAAATAGCCGCAGGAGAATCCGTGGCAGTCGATTTCGCGTCACTCACAAGAACCTTTCGCATACCACAACTTTGTTGTCGTGGGTATACACCCGTACAAAAGTCAACTGACCCAGGAACTGGAGGTTAACGACCATAGACAATGACGTGTGCTCGCTGAGTGGCCTCTGGAAATCATCTTCAGCGATGAGGCCCATTTTTGGATGAATGGGAGGATACTAATCCACATGAGGTCCAATGCATCCCTAAAAAGTCACTGTTAGATGTGGATTTTGGGCTGGTGGCCTAAAATTTCTTTGAGAACAACGTTGGCCAGGCCATCACTATCAACGGTGAGCACTATAGGTCGAATTGGATGATTTGGATACCAACGACATGTGGTTTCTACAGGACGGTGCTAAGTGCCACACAGCTCATGCCATATTGGATATTCTGCACGAGCAATTTGAGGGTATAGTCATCTCACGTGGAAGGGATGCGAATTGGCCACCAAGATCATGTGATTTGACCCCGTTAGACTTTTGCTTCTGAGGTTTTCTCAAGTTGCAGGTATATGCAAATAAATCAAAAACCACAGCGATGCTCAAAGCCAATATAACCCATATCATCGGTCAAATTCGGCCTGATTCCTGCGCCAGAGTCTGGAAAATTGGACGTTTCGGATGCGTTCCACCCAGAGAACATGTGGAGGACATTTGATCGATGGCATCATTAGATCTTAATGTGTTAAAATATGTTTTCCCGTTAATCAGCTGCCGCCCCCCTACGAACTACAACTCTCAAAAGTCGAAATTTGTGCGGCCTGAGGATTAACGAGGTCTTACCATTTAACGAGTGATTCCTAACACGAGTTGGACGATATCAAGTGAAAATGTACCGTCCGGCCTCGCGGGCGAATAAACGTCAAACGAATAAATATTTCGATGATATCTCACACACACTTTGTTTTATTTAAATCCAAAGATAAGGAGCGCTTAATGAAAGACTCTTTATAAACCCATGAGAGCCGAATTAGTTAATAAATTTTCTTATTTATAAATTATGCCTATGAATAAACTTGATGATTGAAAACATTTAATTTTCAAATAGAAAGGGGTAAATGTTCAAGAGAGATTAATTTTTGGAAAAGAAAGGTTTTGGCTTTCATTTGTCATTTGGTCACATACTGTTTTAAATCTTGCCCTAAGAAAAAATAACGCCGGCCGCCACTGGTAGCCATAAACCAACTGTGACGTGGCTGATAGCGCGCTTATTCCGAGTGATTTTTTGCGAATCTTCGATGATCATCATCGTCGATGTGACGAGAATCCGCTACCGCCGCTTCGATGGGATTCTAAAGAATTCTCTACCACCTTCGATTGCCAGATATAAGCGTCATCCTCTCTCCTATCAGGAGAGTCAAGTGAAAGTGACAGTGCGGTACGCGGAGCGATCTAATAAGGCGATAAACATTCGAATAAGAGGTGAAGTGTTTTGAAAGTGAAATAAAATTAAGTTTGATTGTTTTTCAGTGTAGTCAATTATTATTTAACCCACCGGTAAACACATAACAAGACCTTTGACGTACCGATAGAAAATATCGAAGTTGATGGCTGAATGCATGACACTGTTGAATTGAATCGAAAAATGTGCTGCTTCATTGGGTATCACTGCCCAGCTAATTCAAAAACTGAAGATCGAATTAAATACAATAAAGTTTTTCAATAAATATTTTCCCGGGAAATACTTATTTGTTTACTCAAAAACGAGGTATCGTAGGAAAAAAACTCAAGAATTTTTTTTATCCCAAATGGAACGAGAAGTTCAAAAATAAATTTCATTCGAAAAAATTTCACTGTTTAGGTTGAAAATCATTGTTTCATTGAAAAATATAAACTTTTATCAACTGTCACTATTTACCAAATATTACTAAAATATCTCGAACGGTTTCGGATATATTAAATTATTTCAATTTTTTTTTTCAACACCTCGTATTTTCGTAACGAAACATTTTAAACCATAATTTATATCATCGTATTATTATTTTTCATGTAGATTTACACCATTGTATGTTCGCATATAAAGAAACACCTATAAGTCAACTCCAATCGAGTATTTATATGAAGAATACATGCTTCTGAATACAACTGAAGAAAGATTTTCAGAAAAGAACAAAAAATGAAACTGGCTTTCCCAGTTTTTTTCAAAAGAACTTGCCAAAAATAATATTGATTTGAGATATGGATAATTTAATGATACAAGTACTTATAAGTGGTAACCTCCATGATGTACATTCACAAGCATAATTAACCGCCCACCTTGTAGTAATATCAATTTTCAGTGACAATCGAATTTATATCACATTTCTTGAGAGGGTATGTTGTTAACTACCCTTAAGGTAAAAAAATACAAAAATTTTAAATAAAAGTCGTTTGTTAACGGATTCTTTACAAAAATTTTATTAATGAAAATTTTCGACGAAAATTTGAAAAACTTAATTGTGACAAAAGTGGCGTTTTTAAAAAAAATTCAAAATTATTAATGCCTGTTGCCGCCTCCAGCCCTTATGACTTCTTGGAGTCGGTTTGGTAACCCATCCACGATATTCTGAATATTCAATTGGGGAATATTTTGCCACTTCTCTACCACAGCCACCATGAGTTCTCCTAGGGTCATAGGAGCTGGTACTCTACCTCTTACACATCTTTTGAAGTTGTTCCAAATGTGCTCTCCCGGGTTGAGATCGGAACTACGTGCCGACCATGGTAAAACTTGAATCATGACCTTATTAAGGTACTCGATGACGTATCTTGCTGTATGGCACCGTTCATTGTCATGCATTAATCGAAAGTACTCACCAATGAACGGTACAAAAGGTATGACGTGGTCTTGAAGAACCTCTTCTACGTATCTTTGAGCATTCACATCGCCTCTATCAAACACGACAAGATCAGTACGAGCCTCATAAGAGATACCTCCCCAAACCAGTAAGGAACATTCCTGGTACCCACTCTGTTTCTGTTATAGCGCACCGAGTAAACCTTTCATTTTGGCATCTGTAGACACGCTGACCTCCATCTGGACCCCTTGAGGGTAATCTGCTCTCGTGTGAGAACAATACGTCCTTCCATTTCTCCACTGTCCAGTCAGCATATTCTCGTGCAAAAGCAAGTCCAGCTCTACTGTGTTCTGGGAGCAGTTGTGGGGCAAATATCTCACACGAACATTTCTCACCTCAAAAAGACGTGTAGGTACGCACTTCAGTAGCGGTGCTGACGAGGAAGCGGTCATCTCGAGTAGAAGTGCATCGATGTCGGCTTTGACGTGGCCTGCGAGTGTATGAACCTGTCTCCCGAAATCGTCTGATCGTATCCCGTACCGTAGTTCTAGGTACACAGAGAGTATGAGCTATGCGACGTTGGCTGTACCCAGCATCAGCCAAAGCCACTGCCCTGGCAACATCAGTTGCGTCGAGTGGCATTTTTTACAGTCACAAACAATAAGAGAACTCAAATTAATCAATACTTGTACCCTATAGCAAAACAGAAAAGAAAATGATAACACAACTGCAAAAATGTTTGTTTGAAGATGATTGACAATGTTTCGTGGTGAATTTCATCACTTCGGACTTCCATTGTCTAGTATTGTATAAAATCATTTGAATTATCTGAAATAAATACAATTGAAAATTAAAAGAACAGTTGAAAATAATGAATATATTAAGCAAAATATTCCTGAAATGATTTCACGGTGAAATAAAATACAAGTAAAAAAAATTGTACAATTAAAAACAAAAAAGAAATAAATAAAATTATAAAATTTTCTATTTCAAGTCATGTTATTTCACGACCTTAGTATCCACAATCGTCTGCAGGTGATGACTGGACTAATTCCTCCGAGAGATGACTATTTATGAGTCATTCGAGTACTTTCACTTATCCTCTCTTTCCTCTTTCCGCTTTACCGGTTTAGTGGGAGGTGACCATTTTTTCCTTAATTATGGGTTTCCATATGTTGCGTATCTCTACGCTGGCTTGGCTGAGTACGTTTGAATTTCCTCCTAAACCAGTGTTTCTCGTTGTGTATGATCTCAACTTGGGACCACTCGATATTATGTTGATAAGTCCAAATATGCTCCGCTATTCCTGATTTGTTGGCTCCCCCTCGCTGTGCGTGTTTCTTGTGCTCGGCAATGCGTGCTTTCAATGACCTCTTAGTTTCACCGGTATAGGATTTTCCGCACTCACAGTGTATTCGGTAAATGCAATTCTTGGAATCGCAGTCCACGTTTGGAGGCTTAGTTTTTGTAAGGCTGCTACGGATAGTGGTTCCGGATGTGAAGCAGGTTCTGATGTTGTACTTGGACCCAATTCTTCTTATCCTTTCCGACAATCCTCTGATGTATGGAAGTGCAAAAACTGGTTGTGAGGGCTTCTCTTCCTTGCGAGGTTCTTGCTGTCAAAATTTGTTCCACCATCACTTTGGAGTACCCATTTCGTTAAAGATCATTTTTGATGATGCCTAGTTCTTTCTCCAGATCTTCCTTCGTATTACAGAGCCCAGAAGCACGGTCTACTAGAGTCTTGATGATTCCCTTTTAGTTTATTGATGGTGGTTGGATTCGTGGTTCAGATACTGTCCCGTGTCAGTGGGTTTTCGGTATACAGATGTTTCCCACTTCGTGTCGGTCCTCTTCACCAATAAATCTTAACTTTTTCAGCAAATAATTCATATGGAAATCCCATCTCAAATGTGAGTTATAACTCCTAAATATCTAAGACGTCTGAATCGTTAAATGCAGATATATAATCAAACCAATATTTAATCATTTTTAGAACATTTTCTGCCCGTTCCTTTACCACTGCATCTGCGAAACTGATAACGTGCCCAGATGAGTGTGCCGAATATATTACATTCAAATATATGCAGAACAATATTGGTCCCAGAGCCGTTCCCTGGGGTATCCCATATTCAATTATTTTTCTGCAACTTTTTATATGTTTGATTTTCATTCCTTGTTATCTATTCACCTATGATTTGAATAATCTCAATGCGTAGCCCCTAATACCAATGTTTTCTAAACATAGGAGCAGAATAGAATGCTTAAGACAAATCTAAAGAGAGAGAAAGAGAGAGTGTGTTTATTATCCAAGATACAGAACCAACTTCATATCGTGTCGTCATTAAAAAATTCCGTCAGTTTGTAAAAGGCTCTAGATACCAGTTTCTCATGTATCTTTTTCCTAAAAGTTTAAAGAGAATCCATGTTCTTTATATCTGCAGGTAGTTTATTATATATTTTGACACCTATGACACACAACGCATTCAAATGCGTTGTGATTGGCCATAATATGATGGGTTATAACGTGAATATCCATGAATGTTGTTTCGAATTATATTTGGAGAAGTTTCCTTAAAAAACAAAACTGCATTTCGTATACGAAATGCGTTCTCAATTATGCATATATTATGCATAATTGAGGACGATGAAATCTCCCCTTACGAAAGCACCATCTATGGGATCGACAGGGAACTCTATTTTTGAATATCAAAAATAAACTTCCTTTAAGAACAGTTGAATCTAGAAATGCATTTGTGGTTCAGCCTAGCACCACTGACGAGACCTATGGTGTGCCGAAACAGCTCTGTCTGGTGTTGAATCATACAGTGCATTTCTTTAATGTCCCCCCTCCTTTTATTTTTGAAAGGGTCAAAAAGTCCACTTATTCCGTCGCGAGTGTTTGTGAGGTGTCTCCTTCTACTGTGTGGAGAGTTTTGAAGAGGAATAGATATCATCCATACAAAATTAAAATGGTACACCAATTAACTGAAGATGACTCCGATCGAAAAACAGAATTCTGCGAAATTATGACGGAAACCATTGCACGACATCCTACCTATCTCCACAATATTTGTTTTAGGGACTAATGTACATTTTTTTAAACGGCAATGTTCACAGACAAAACTGCCGTTATTGGAGTAACACCAACCCTCACGTTTTCCGGGAAACACATACCCAATATCCAGAAAAAATTAACGTTTGGGCAGGAATATTGGAAAATCATATTGTGGGACCTCTATTTATTGCTCAAAATTTAACAGGGGAACTGTATTTGAATATGCTGGAAACTACTGTTGACCCTCCCATTACTGAAATCGTCGAAGCGAATCCTAATGAATTCGAATTGGATATTATATTCCAACAAGATGGAGCACCACCACATCACTCCAGAAAAGTAATGAATTATTTGGATACTATTTTTCCCGGTTGTACAATGGCCGTCGAGGTCCAACAGAGTGGCCAGCCCGCTCGCAAGATTTGACACCTTTGGACATTTTTATGGTGCTATTTGAAGCAAAAGGTGTACGAAACTGAACCTGCTTCAATATTGGATATACGGCAGAGAATAGTAAATATTTGTAGATATATTGACGTTACTGTGTTCGAAAATTTTCAGCGTGAAATATCGGATAAGCTGGTCATATGTCAAGAAGTTGAAGGTAACCATTTCGGGCATCTTCTGAACTGACCTCAAGCTTATTACCTCATATTATGTAGTTAAATGTCAATGTATTCAGACAATTATTAAAAGTTCCGTCATTTTGTAGTAGTAAAGCATTCGTCAGGAGCTTCAAACAGATGTGTCTCAAGACCCCCTTTCCATTTAACATTTTTCCCCAGATGGCGCCCAGTCTCCATCATGAAAGTTTCATCTGTCAATTTTACTTCAAAATAAAGTATTCATGCATCAATTCAATTATACCAAATTTAAATTTTTTGAGTTGACCCGTTCAAAAAATTATAGGGGGGGACATTAAAGAAAAGAACTGTATATGCGTTGTCTTTGGGCTCTAGATCACAACTATCATGCATATTGTTTAAACAATATAATTATTTTCCTCTCCGCTTCATAATGTTTCTGATTTCAAATTAGAAAACAAACAGAAATATTAAAAAAATCATCAAAGTCGGAGCTCTTTCTAAGGATTTTTGAATATTTCCTGTTTTATCTTCAACACCACCAGGTGATCCATTTGTCATAAATTACACTCTGCGGCTAATGAAATTCCTACTAGGTAAAGACAACTACTTATTGTGGGTTGTATGACCCGCATATTCAAATCATTAAAAAATTGAAAACTATTGATATGTTCAATTAATTTTTATCGTTCTATACCGCTTTAGCCGTCAACACTTTTATCGATTTCTGTGCGGCTATCTATGTTTATTCGAAAATTAAATAACGTGTCTGACTTTCACTTCCTTCTTTTCTGGCACTTACATACTCTGTTACTGACAGGTTACGGGTAAAATGATCATATTTGGCGCCTCTCTCAAAAGGGTCTGCATTCGTAGAATGTCAATGATTTACTGTAACCGGATTCCCATTTCACTTGACTGAATATTTTCCGTAAGGTTTGGTACAATGGGCTAATGGGCAGGACAATTGACGGCTGGTGGGCACGTCATGTACTTGTCTAGTGTGTGACTTCAGAAAACGGTCAACACCCTCGAAAGGGCAAGAAAAAGTCGTATGTCGTTAGAGATTCAGATGTCTCATAAGAAAAAGGAGAATGGCACCTTAAGACGATTTTAATTACACAAGCTGATTTTTAATTCCTGAAAGGTTGTATGTTCCTTCTAAGATTTATAACTTTTATTGATAATGAATTAACTATCACACTAGTGAGATGAATATTGGAAAAAATAACACTTGATAGTGATAGGAATCGCACGTTAAAAGGTAAGACCTCATTAATCCTTAGCTTGCACTGAGAGTTATCGTTCGACCGATGGTTAACGGAAAAAAAGATTCAACAGACAGTAACACATTTGGATGTTGAATTCTGGAAACCTACCTGAATTTTTTTTTATTCAATTTTGATCTAAGAAGGGAAATTCAATTGAAAAAATTACTTATCAAATGTTCGAATTGAGCATAATTAATTTGCGTACAATGTTGAAGACGAGCTTATTATTGCTTCCCTTACATTTTGTAGACCATCAGATGTAATAGTCAATTTCCTTAAGCAGCGGAGTAATAAATTATTTTCAAGTCGCTATTGCATGGACGTACATAACTGAGTCTGCTGAAAAGTGACAAAACGTAGTATTTATTTCGAATATTCACTGCTGTTGTATGATTTAATTTAACAAATCTCAAAAGATTTTTCATAGTTGTAAGTATACAGTGAGTAACAAAAATGTGGAACACACATATTAATAAAAAATATATTTTTTGAATGAACACCCAGAATTGTTTCTACTCTTGAGTTTAACTTTTCAACACTTTCAATGTAAAGCACTTGCATGCCATTTGAAATAAAATATGTCAAAATACTCTTTAAAAATCCTAAGAAATGTCGAAAAATGGCGATGATGTATTGAACATGTTATAAAAGAAGAAATTGTAGAACAAAGTATAATCGGATTCATCTGATGATAACACATTTTTATTTTTCTCATACCTAATATTTTTTTAAATAAACATGCTTAGTAAGCCAAAACCTTTCTACTTCTCCATTTCTACACAAAAAGTATAGCAATCTTTCAAAAAAAGCAAGAAAGCAATCAAGCTATTTTTATATAATCATAGAATCGTCCGAAAAAAAAAACACTCTCGCAACAACTCATTTTATATAAACACTGAATTATACAAAAACATTTTTCTCTATTCAGTTTGTATTCCAAACATTCGTTATGGAATTGAAGCAGATTACATTCACAGGAGTGCTACAAAATATAGTAAATGAAAGAGGTGAAATTTCACTAAAATAGAACACTGTTATCCTCACTGGTGGACATGCGATGTTTCGGCATAATACACTTGCCTTATTACCTCTTCAGCACCAAATCTGGATAACATTACAAGATGAAGCGCTCAATTCATTCATAAAATTACGGCTTTATGTTACGAATTGAGTCTCTTAGACTTCTTATACCATAGAAAACGTCTAGTGGGGGGATTTGGACGGACATTCTGTAGAATTTTTCCTTCCAATGCATCAAGGTTGTACTACTCCAGAATACTCCTGCTTAGTACTAGTAGGAGGGGGGAGAAGTCTCATCTTGTTGAAAAACTACTCCATTTTGTAATAAAGGATATAATTGAATGGCATTGTTGTTGCTTGTCATAATTTGATTATTTAGCAAATTGACATATTATTCACCATTGAGTTTGCTTTTAATAAAAATGGTTCTATAATATTTCTGTGATATGAAAGTCTAGAATTCGTGTCCAAATATTTAGTTTTTCGGAATAATGGATGTGTATTTTGGTGTACCATATTGGAATTGCTATCACACCAGTATCAAAAAATTTACTCGCCTTTTCAGATGAAATGATGGTTGTACAATAAAGCTGAATTATATACGGTTGACGCGTTGCGAGAGGATATCACAAAAGAGTGATATCAAGTGTCAAAATCATCTTCGTTCAATTCACAGTTAATTTTGTAGTAGTGGAATTTGTGTCAATGAAGAATCCTAAATACGTCTGTATTACTTACTCCCGATGCTTGAGACAACTTAGTTAAAAACTTTTTATTTTGGAAAAAACACAAGCACTACAGGATAAACCTTGAGGCGCTCAAAAAGCGATGCTTGTGTGAAAGTAGTAATTCACATTGGATTTGGATCGCTGGAGATTGAATCCTTTGGGAAAAACGTTCTCAGGAAGTTTATTCCACATGAACGCAGTTCTCCAAATGGAAGAGTTTCTAAACAGTGAAGTTCGAGGTGTACTGAGTTAAACTTCAAAACGATGAGCAGCCATAGTCCGTCGCGTATTTCTGATATGCACCGCTCTTGGTGGAATTAAATGTGCCAAGTCCCTTGAACACTTCCCGCGAAAGTATCTTTAGAAAAGAGACCGATCTCCAACCTTTCTTCGATGTTCCAAACTATCAAGGTTGCAAGTTATGTTCGCGTCACCAATCAGGAGGATGGCTCTTTTCTGAATGGAATCCAGCAGCTTCAGGGTATGTTTAGGGGCGGAGCTCCATACATGAAAACAATACTCCAAAGAAGGTCTGATCTGAGCTTTATAAAGCATCAAAAGTTGCTGAGGTGTGTAGTTTTCTGGTTGGGAACAGTGTTCCAAACTTTTGAAAAGCAGCCCTTGCAATTCCAGCAACATGATTGTGCCAAGACATATTAGTGTCCATTTTGAAACCCAACAAACTTATCGAAGCAGAAAGCGGAATTGTCTGTCTTGACATTATTATATCCGGTTCAAAGACATTGATCTTTTTTGAGAAAACCGATGCCTGCCTACTTTCCATCAAAACACGTAACTGAGAACTGCAACATTGATTTCTTCGTTATTGACTATTTCTGAATTGTCGTATTGTTTGTTGGAAACTTTAAGCTTCAATGAATTAATGCAACAATTCCAATGAATACTTTTGTCTTACATTTCTGCCTGAATGATTTTCATTGAAAACACGAGCAGGACACTTGCAGACTTTCTTTGTTCTTATCGAAAGATTTGCATTTTTCACATTTGAAGAAAATATCGTAGATTTTTCAGAGAATTTGCATGCCCGCCAATATTTATCATTATTTGAAATAGTACCATTTACCTACAATACACTTCCCCAGAATAAGAAAAGCAATAGTAACTAATTTTACAAATTTGATTGACACACAACTTTCACAACATTTATATTCATTATTACATATCAATTATGTTGTTATCTCAGTTCCAGTTGACAAAGACTACAAGTGCAGCAGAGGAATTGAACGGATTTATAAAAAACTCGCCGATTTACGTGACTTCTCTGACCGCTACCGAAAATTACAACAACCCCGCCAACAAAACGGGAGGCAGCGTTCTGAGCAGCACAACGTCAGTGGTGGCCGTTAACAGGGACGTCACTCCAACCCCAAAACCTCAACTGCCCAATGGACACAATTCGTTGACACAGAACACAATCGACGTCAGGAACAAAGAACCAAATAAAGTACCAAACGATGTCAGAGCTGCTCAATCGGTAAGAATGGATCTTGGACTAGTTCAAAATATTAGGAAAACGAAGCATCACTTGATAAAATGGGCTGTGAAAGAATATCATCAGCATGAGACGTATAATTTGAGAAGTCTCACAGCTTTTGAATAATCACTGACTAACAACACTGTAACAACAAACAAGATTGATAAATTATCAACACCTCACATCTCACAATCACCTTTATACAGTGTGTTCGCAAAGTATGGAATAAATTCGATATATCCAAAACCAAACGTCGTTTTACAAAAACCTGAAACACGTTAATTTTTAATTTTAATATTCTATATTTTACAAATTTTATTATACAGGGTGATCCATATTAATGTGATGATGTCATCGGTAATTTTTTAAATGCAATACCCTGTATTTGATATCAGTGTTAGATAATCCGTAACGAACTGATTCCGAAAAGGTTGATACTTGGGGTCTAACGGACAGAATTTGAAAGATGTGCGCTTAGAAAATAAATTTTATTGCTATCTTATAAAAGTAGAAATCAATTAATTATTTTATATTTTTTTTTCTAATGATTAAGTTAACAATGGTAAAGTAATCCAGTAATAAATACATAAATATATTTCAAATGTTTGAACTGTAGTCCTTGCTGTATTTGACAGTAACCGTGCTAACAAGTATTTCGTATTAATTTCAAAAAACTAGGCGGCTAGTTTTTTGTTATTGTGAAATGTCATTATTTCGATTGACGTTCAGTAACTGTTAAATAGGACAGTAGTTG